>OX608082.1:29635730-29764229 GCA_951509765.1 Sphenella marginata
AGGAATTAACTCATAAGAACTACATTTTAAAAATAAATCAACACCAATCAGAAAATGCCAAAGAAGAGCGTAACGGGCGCGAGTTATAAAATTGATAAATTGCGTGTAATCCACTTTCACACGAAACAGAATATTTAAAGTTTTTTTATTAAACTGACTCAAAATGCCTTAGCATATTTAAATTTAGAATGTTTCCCATTATTACCGCATTCAAAGAAAATACATTTCTTAATCCATTTAGATGTATGTATTAACATTTTAAAGTGTAACGGGCGCGACACTTCGTTGTAACGGGTGCGACACATCCATTTTTTTTTTACATATGTATTTCAACTATTTATTATATTTTTTCATTACGATAATTCAATTTCAAGTCAAAATAGGAAAATATATCTATGTTAAAACAAGTTAACACGTTAAAAGTAAGTACACGTCATGATGTCAACTTTAAGGTTTGGTTAAAGTAGCCAAATAAAAATCATAATTCTATTTCAATATTTATCTATGCTGATTGCATTAGGCAAATAATTAATTCTATTGTTTAAGAAAATAAAAAATAAATAATTAAAATTATTTTCTTAGCGAAGATTTTTCTGTCCTACTAGCAAACAGACAGCCGTCAGATTGTTCATCCTTAATGGAGAAGTGCTTCCCTTGCAAATTTTTTAAAGGAGCAATGTGGGCCCATCTCTGATCTAAAAATATTTGCTCAGCCGCGATGACTTCCATCGAATGGTAGATAATTTTTATACCGTTGAAATTTTTCTTTTGAAGAAACTCAAAACACTCTATGACGCATACGCACATATTTTGTGGAGTTTCTCTTATTGGAAGAACAAAACTTGGTCGCAAGGCAAAAAATAAAAAAAGTTATTAACCCAGATATGCCCATTCGTTGTACAGAAACTTGGCGATTTTGTATTATTCCCCATTGAAATGACAATAAAAAGACAAATTGGTAATGATTTTAAAAAAATGTATTTTGAAAGTTGGATTTTAGAGCCGTCCTATATATAGGACATTGGGCACATGGTATACTATGACATCATGAAAATTATTTCCTGTGATATGTAACAAAACATTTTACATGTAATCCTATATTACATTTTTAGCACCTTGTTGTTGCCTTTTGATGGCAAGCGCCGCACCTGGTTTGTTTACCTCTTGGAATTACCAAATGATACATTCGATCATCGATAAATTGTCGATGGAACTTTGTGAAGGACGTCCTTCTTGATAGACATAACCCCTTTTATTTTGGGTGAGCAAAGTTGTCGCAATGCTTCTTCAGAAAGATAATTGATCAATTGTTCCACCATTATGTTTATGCCAGGCATTTTGAACAGACATATAAACACCATTTCTTATATCTTATGGCAGTGCGGTAAATACTAGTATTATGGTCTGAACGGTCAAACCCTCGTTGGTCACGTCTGCATTTGCATTTGTTGGTGGGAATAGTGCTATGGTATCAAAATCCGTACTATCATCCTCGAAAATGGCCAAAGCTTCATATAGAGAAAATCCCCTAAAAAATTTGTATGTAGTATAATATGTGCCCAATGTCCTACATGTAGGACACCACATTTTACGCTAATACAACAACTTCACTATAACACCAACAAAACTTTTCTATGCATATAACCGTGGACGAATATTTCAAATATATGAGCTTCGACAAAAAACATTAATTTTTATACCCAGCGTACTAGTACTAGTACAAGGGTATATTAATTTTGTCCACATAACGGTACTATGTAACGGCACAAAATAATCGAGTTAGATATAGAGTTCCATATATGAAAGTTCTTAGGTTGAAAAGAGGAATTGATTAAGGCATGTCCGTCTGTCCGTCTGTCCGTCCGTGTACACGATAACTTGAGTAAAAATTGAGATATTTGCATGAAATTTTGCATACAGGTTACTTTCTGGCCAAGGTAGGTTGCTATTGAAAATGGGCGAAATCGGATGATAACCACGCCCCCTTTTTCGATATCGAAAATTTCGAAAAACGTATAAAACGGGTTAATTCAATATCAGAAGCAGCTACAATGATAAAATTTGCAATATGTATTGATTTATATGTTCTAAGGCGGATTTTACCAAATTTTTTGAAAAGGGGCGTGGCACCGCCCCCATATATTTGAAGAAATTTTAAAATTTTGACTCCTAATAACTTGAGAACAGTTTATGCTAGTATAACGAAATTTTGTAGAGGGCATACTATTGTTGTGTTAAATTCAGATATAGAAAATAAACGAAATCGCTTGGCGACCACGCCTACTTTTTTATAAAAGTTATATTGAAAGGAGGTGGAAATATTGAAAAGTCCATATCTAATTAACTGATACCGCTATAATAATATAATTTTGTACATACATCAATTTTCATATTCTTTACATTATTTTTGCAAAATTTTGGAAAGTGGGCGTGGCACCGCCCACTTATGAGTCAAGCAATTTTCAAATTCGACTGCTAATAACTTCAGAACGATGTGAGATAGGTTTACGAAACTAGGTTCCAGGTATGTTATGTTTATGTAGAGTACTACCACAGAAAATAAGAAAAATCGGTGAACGACCACGCCCCTTTTTGGACTAAAGTTCTCTAAACGAGAGTTAGGAAACCGGAATATGCAATATCTGTTTAACTGATACAGATATAATGCTAAAATTTAGTACACTCATTCACCTGATGATGTTATTTGTGATGTTTAAAGGTTTTTTGGTAATATTTTGGAAAATGGGCGTGGCACCGCCCACAAGTGAATAAACAAAATATCAACATTTCACTATTAACAAGCCACTGTGAAAGTATCATAAAGATCTGCAATGAAAACTGATCTTCAATAGGGACAAACAACATAATAAAATCCGTGGGCGTGCCACCACCCACTTTTTTTAAAATTATGTAAATATTGATTAATGGACACATATATCCGTACATCGAAAAATTTCACAAAATACGTTAAAAGTTATGGGCATGGCACGCCTTCTTTTCCAAAATTATATATAGGACATGGTATAACCCTTGAAAAGATCGATTCAGTACTTTTGGCTCATGTAAGCGGTTAAAGCTTTATAAGCAAGGAGCGTGGCCGCTCCCACCAAATTCGCTATTGTTTAGGCTCGGCATAGATTGGTTTTTAAAATGGGCGAAATCGGATGAAAACCACGCCCCCTTTTTCTAAAAACTAACGCTGGGTATTTAATGTTCGGTTCACCCGAACTTAGACTTCCTTACTTGTTTATATTTGAGTTAGCTCATTTTTACTTACCGTGCAAAGGTAGTGAGGAATTACGACATTTTGAAAAAAGCATAACTTTGTAAATTAATTTCGCAGAAATGGTAGAGAAAACTAACCAAAACGAACTGTCATCAGTAAGATAGAAACACAAACTAACCAATGAGTCTAATTAGCAGTTCTCGATAGTCCGTTACTCTTTATGTAAACAACTGAGTAGGTGGACTATATATAGGACATTGGGCATATCTGGGTTAAAAATATACCGGGCGCGACACGTACTAAAAAATTAATACAAATTTTCGCAATATAATCCCTAGCAGTTACTTGTTACATACGTATGCAAAGATTTATTCATGTAACGTTACTAATTCTTCTACCATAAAACTAAATCCTTTTTTTTTGTAACGGGCGCGAACCAATTTTACTTAAATTTAATTAATTACTGTGATTTATACTTACTTCGCAGAATCTTGAAAGTGAAGCCCAAGTAGAGAAAAAATATGTAAAATTTCACGTAGCTCAATTAAATATCCGTCAAAAATCAAAAACTTTGAAAAAAATACTATGCTAAGCTAAATGTCTAAGCTTTAGAGAAGGCGTGTTGTTTTTTTTTAAATTATTTTTAATATTTTATTTTATTATTTGGCTCAGGTGCTATGTGACCGTTTTGCTCAAATTGTATTTATTCATTTGGCTCAGGTTCTGACGAATAAATGTTTAAAATTGTTCTTTGGAGAACGAGAGAGTATGTATGTATTATCGGTGGCGAGCACTGTAGGCTCTGAGGCATGGCGCGATTGGCTACCTCAGTTTCGCTATGAAAAACCACTCCTTGGCTTTCTAAAACATAAACTACATATATCTTCGAAATATTTTTTAAGCTTATTGCGAAATACAATATCATGCAATGCAAATAAAACAAACGAATGAAATAACCGTAGCTTATGTCGCTTAAACAATCATAGTGTTGTGAACTTTTGCAGGCGTTTACACCTCTATCACGATATCAAAATATAAAAAAAATGGTAAATAACAATAAAGTAGACATGCGTGAACACAAATATCAGCCTTCGGACTGGAAGCAATGCAATTTATTTCTAAGCTCAATGGGGTCTGATTTCGTGGAAACTCCCATATGTAGATTGAAAATTCTCGATATTGGTAGCGTTAAACCCACAGCTTCCTAGTAGTTGCTAGAAAGTGTTATGTTACTTCATGTAACAAAATCAACAAAAAAAATCAAAACATTAAAAAATTGTGCATAAAAAATAAATTAATCTATGACATGATATACAACAGGTACATATGTATGTATGTATATCACCATAAACATCGTTAAAGATTTTCCCTGCTTTGATTTGTTTGCTACAAATTGGCATGACCTAGAACGGCATCTACAAAGGAGATGAATTATTTCTGAGAATCCTTTCATGGCAGAAAAAACCACTGTCGAGTTGTGACCCCGTTTTGAAAAAACTTCTTCATAATTTTGTTGATGTTACATGCCCAATATTCGAACCTTGGACCTTCGGTGTGGTAGGCCAGCAACATTACCACCGTCGCCAATAAAAATTTTGCATATCATTAAAAAAATTAGTTAAAGAAATAATTGAGCCACACATACATACTTAATTTTTTAGTAACATCCCATTGCGTATATTCCGTCATTGAAAGAATAAAATCTCGTGATTTCCGATATATAAAAAAGCACTGGATCATAAATTGATGGTGTAAATAACAGACTCAGCTCATAATAAAAAAACAATTAATTTTCCCTACAAATAAATGTCACTATACTGCAAATGCCATAAACCACTTTCTTTAATTTCAAAAGCAATTATAAATTTTTTAAGTATGCTATCAAAATTATAATTTTTTAATTTTATTTACATTTGCAGTTTTGTTAATCCACGTTTTTTACAGGACAATGGGAACATCGAATTATGATACCATACTTTGCTAGTAATCATTTAGTGCGAACAAAATGGAGAATATAGTCAATCCGGATAAAAATAGTAAATACATATACATACACATCCCTAAGTTAAAATTGGTTTTCAAGAACGCCTTATTTCCTAACTCAATAAAACTCAATATCTATTTTTAGACTATAAAATCCCGTCAAGAATCTGAATGTACCTTTTCAATAATGATTTTAACATTTTTGATACATTTTGCACTGAAACCAAGTTTAAATATTAAGCAGCCAAATTTTTATTTGAAGTAATATACATACATATATATTCATGCATACTGGCAGATAACTCATTTAATAAAGACTCAGAAGAGTTGATTTAGTCTTGGAACCTTAAAAACTACTCCATCCTCCTTCTATTTGGATTAGAACTTCCAGTTTAATTGTTCTACCTCTATATTAGACCTCCAAGTAATGATTACTAATCGTGAAGATTACCGGTTTGATTGATTATGTTCCTGAAAATCCATTTAATGATTACTTTGAGAAATTACTGTTACTGCTAATTTTGTACAGCACTCCGCCGGCACGTCGAATTAAGGAAAACATTTCTTTGTAGAGAAGTCTGCTCACGAACAGCGAAGTTTGTATAGGCACGACCCAACAAAAGAAATTATGTTGGGTTTAAATTTCCCCGGTCACCAATTTGCGTATTAAACTCAAATAAAACTCCAGCTAAATCTGGTGTAATCACTGCTTCAGTTAATTATATTTTATATTGTACTTTATTCAACTTTTAGTTTAAAAACACTTTCCAATTAAATATGTCAGCCTTGCTGCAACTCCGGGTGGAATATTAATGATGGCTGGCAGGAACGCGACATTGTCCGAAGCCGATGTTTCATATATCATGTCGTTCCTGCCAGTCATCATTTGTCTCTTTCCTAAGCATTCTACAGGTGCATGCCATCTGTCGTGTGATACCCCTCTGGCAAAGTCTACACTTACTTTGCCAGTGCAGGGTGCACCACATAATCACACAACAGGTGGCATACCCCTGTTGGAACTCAGTGACCAATGAGCAGTCATTACATCACCCTTTTTGGGGAAAAGAAGAATCTAGCAAGGTGATCAATCTTGCCAGGTTCTTCTTGCCCATATACTTAATTATATTGTTTCGAATGAACTTAATTATATTGTTTCGAATGAACGAATACTACACATTAGGGTGTTCCTCCCCTTTTTATTAGTTCGTTCATTCGAACCAATTTTCTAAAATACTTAGAATATAAAAACACTTAATTAGTATTTATATTACAGTTTATTAACATTGGCAAAGTATAAGTAGTATTTGTTTTTTTTTTTCTTTTGTACAATATTTTCGTTTTGTTGTGTTTCTTTTAGTACATGTATTTGTGCTTTTAACTTTTGATTTAGCTAATAAGGACAATTCTATCTTTTTTTCTTTTGCCTTCTTGGCTATATAATGAAAACTATTAAACAATTATAAATTGGATAGAGGAATAGTTTAATTTTAGCTTAAATTTTAATACTTTAAATAGAGTATTTTTAATTCACTTTACATAAGCGATTTTTATGTACAGTTTTTTCTTTCTTATTTAATTCATCAATTAAAGTAACATTAGGTTCATCGATTCTCTTAACAACAAAAGGACCTTGATATATATTTTCGTGTTTTTGTCTTGGTTCCTTTTGTAAAATGACTTTATCGCCAATTTTAACAATTAATGGGCGAGCCGTCTTATCATAGAAATTTTTAGTTTGTAATTTGTGTTTATTTGTTAGATTTTGTGCCATTTTATGAGTATTTTGCATTCGAAATTTAATTTCCTTAGCATAGTTTTCGACGTTGTAAATTGGATCAATTTTATCTTTTGTTAATTCATTTGGCAAAGTTGCCTTTTTTGCAAATACTAATTCAAAAGGTGAGAATTTATTGTCGAAAACTGTGCTTGTTGTAGTATTGTGTAAAAATGTGAAGTATTTCAGGTAGGTATCCCAATCTGAATGTGTATCATTCAAATATGCACGTAAGTATTCATTAAAGACTCTGTGGTTACGTTCAATTGTACCAACAGTTTCGTGATGGTATGCAGTTGAAAAATCATGTTTTATGTTCAAAAGTTGGGTTATTTCAGCAATTAATTCGTTTTTGAATTCTGTGCCCAAATCTGATTTTATGGCTTTCATCACGCCGTAGGTTAAAATAAAACCTTCAAAAATTGCAGATGCAATTGTTTTTGCAGATTTGTCTGGTACAGGTACTGTTACTAAATATTTGGTCATGTCACAAATCATGGTTAGTGCGAACTTATTACCATATTTGGACTCAGGTAGGGGTCCTATAGTATCAATAACTAATACATCGAATGGTTTGCAAGGTGTTGCAGTTATTACGAGATTTTCTTTTGTTTTTGGTTTCACCTTGTTCAAAAGACATTTATTACAACTTTTTACGTATTTTGCTATATCGCGAGTCATGTTCTTCCAATAAAATTTTGTTCTTAGTTTTGCGTAAAGTTTTTTGGTACCACAATGTCCTCCAGAAATAGGGTCGTCGTGGTAAATTGTCATCAACTTAAGCTTTTTGTCATCGTCTGTCACAGTTTCAACTGGATCTGTTAAAATTATTTCTAAAAATTTTAGTATTTTATTTCCGCGATCTTTTAAATTTATAATAGTGTAATGATTGAAAAATATATCGTTTTTAGGCCATTCTATTTGCTTAATTTTGCGTTTGCTGGCTTCTGAATCAAGCCTCGAAAGTAATTTCTCTAAAGACATTATTTCGTTAGCAACCTCAAAACTAAGTAACTCGAGTTTTTTATGTTTAATATGCGCAAAAATATGTAAATTTGTAGTGTTTCTATTTTTATCGAAAATAATTTCAGATCTTACACGCGGTATTTTATTTGAAAAGCTAAATGAAAATTTATCGTAAACTTGTAAAGTTTGCTGTTTGTCAATGGTTTTATTGTTTTTCTTCAGTACGTTTTTGTCGTTTGCTCGATTTGCCATCGCCCTTGTTTGTACAGCTAGTATTTGTTTGTTAGACTCTCTAATTTCGTCGATTGTGATGCGTGAAAGTGCATCAGCGCCTACATTTGATTTACCTTTAATATAAACAATAGTGAAGTTATATTCTGCTAGTTCAAGCCTAATTCTCGAAAGTTTTGAAGAGGGGTCTTTCATATTGAACAGGTATACTAGCGGTCTATGGTCAGATTTTACAATGAAGTTAGTACCATAAACGTATGGTCGAAATTGCTTGATTGCGAAATAAATGGCTAAAAGTTCCAATTCTATGATTGGTTTTTTTTGTTCGGCATTATTAAATGCTTTAGAGGCAAAACAAATTGGTAAATCACTGCCTTCATGATCCTGACTTAAAATAGCACCGCATCCAGTTATTGAAGCGTCTACTGTGATAATAAATTGTTTAGTAAAATCGGGGTATTGTAGCAATTTTGGTGAAAGCAAAGCTGCTTTCATTGATAAAAATGATCTTTCGCACTCAACATCCCAAACAAATTCAACTCTTTTTCTAATTAACCGATTTAATGGCGCTGCCAGTGACGCAAAATTAGGTATAAAACGCCTGTAATAGTTAGCAAACGCGACGAAACGTCGAACCGCATCCTTATCGGTCGGTTTTGTGTATTTCTTTATAGCGTTAATTTTTGAGTCATCTGGCAACAGACCCTTCGATGTGCATTTGTGCCCTAGAAAAGTTACTTCTGCGCGTAAGAAATTGCATTTCTTGGGGTTAAGTTTGAGATTGAAAGACCTACAAGTTTCGAAAACTTTTGAAAGATTTTTAATATGGTGTGCTTCACTGCAACCAATGACGATGATATCGTCGACATATAAAAATGCAACATTGGGTGGTATACCCGAAAAAGCTATTGTCATCATCCGCGAGAATGAATTTGGTGCTACATTTAACCCGAATGGAAGAACTTTCCACCTAAATGCACCTCGGTCAGTGCTGAAAGACGTAATGTCGCGTGAGTCAGGATGCAAGGGAATTTGATGGAACCCCGAAAAAAGGTCTAATGTCGAAAAATACTTAGCTCTCCCGAGATTATCTAAAATATCGTCAACTCTGGCAAGAGGAAATTTGTCAGCAATGAGTTTTTTGTTGACTCCGCGAAAATCTACGCACATGCGATAAGCTTTTTGACCATTAGTATCTTTTTTGGGGACTACAATCAAAGGACTATTGTAATTGGAATAGCTAGGCTCAATCAAATCATTATCTAACAACTTATTTACTTGGCGATTTATTTCCTCACGTTGGGAATATGGCAATCGATAGTTTTTAACATATACCGGGTCGTTGTCTGTCACTCTTAATGTTTGCTCATAAAAATTGTTTAAAGTCATTTTGTCCATGTCGAGAGCGAAAATGTCAGCATATTTTATGCAAAGGTCGCTTAGTTTACTGTGAGCATGCTGTGGTATTTGGTTTTTTAAAATTGAAATTAGTTTTTGCGTACGTTTGTCTTCAGTTTCTGTTTTGTTAATTGAATAAACGTTGTAATTTGAAAGTTTTTCTGTCCGAATACTATTTCTTTTAACATACTTTACATCATCCGTTGTGTTTATAACCTTAATTATTGGGTTATTGGAATTAACAATGCATCTCGCTGTAAAGACACCTTTTTCAATTTCCTGCGAATCCACGAATAGTGGATCGGGTGTTTTTCCTAAATCAAAAAGTCTATATACTTCACATCTGGGCGGTATTACACAACTGTCGCTTTCTGTTCCGTGTAGGATTGGTACCGCGACTTTTTCATCACCTACCCAAAAGGAAATATTATTGTTTTCATAACTAATGGTGCATTTGTTAATTTTCAGAAAATCTTTACCCAGTATTCCATCGGATGGTATATTAAAGTCTTCATTCACAATGTGTAAAGTATGTTTAATAGAAAAGTTGGAAAAATTTAAATTTGCGGTAATTTTACCTAAAGTTGAAACAGTATTAGAAGTGACACCGGTAATGTTAATAGTATCTCTTGTATTAAAAGGAATATTTCTGTCTATGCTTGAAATTTTTACCAAAGAAATGTCTGCTTGTGTGTCTACTAAGAAAGAACAAAATTTTTGTGACTCGTTAAGTTGCAATTCAATGAAGTCTGAGTAATTTAAATTTAAACAATAAATGGCTTTTGGTGAAGTAAAATTGCTTAATCGCTGTATTCGTCCTCCCCCAGTGTTCGCTCCTGAGGGGCATTCGCGTTTAAAGCGCGGACATTAGCATTTCTACCTCTACCATTCGATGCTCTAGCATTGTTACTTCGATTGTTACTATGGTTGTTACCAATATTACTATTGTTGTTGTTAGAAATGTTACTTCTATTATTATTATTATTATTATTGCCATATCTAGAATTGTTACCCCTGTTATTGTTGTATCTACTGGTATTGCCATTAAAACGATTGGAATTGTTATTGTACCGATTATTGAAATTGTTACCTCTAAATCCTCCACGAAAACTACTTGATCTATTTGACCGCGAGTGAAACGCTAGCACTTGACGCTCTTTGACTTCATTATTACATTCGACGATCATTTTTGCAACTACGTCCTTTGAATCACTGAAGGTAGTTGACGCTAAAATCGATTTGACTAGTTCTGAACGAGTGTTCAGCCTACAAACGTTTACTGTTTGTTCTACGGCAATTTCGTGCGCTTTTGTTTGTGTCATACCTTCAATGATCAAAGAGCGTTCCAATGAGTCGGATAATTCCTCAACACGCTTGGAAAATTCCGTGTAGTTATTGTTTACCACATGTAGAGACGCGATCCTGCCCGCGACAACTTTCGAGTTGTCGGGTTTAATCCTACTTCGTAACGCGGATTTAATTTGACTAACGGAATTTACCACGGTTGGAATTGCTTCACGCGCTTTACCCTCAAGTTTAGATTTTAAAAATGCTATAAAAGTTGTAGTTAAATTTTCATCGATTACTTCTTCGATTAATGCAATTTTGTCCAGAAATGATTCAAGTGCTAGAGGATCGCCGCTATAGTTTTCTCGAATAATAGTGGCACAAGTAATGATAAAAGACTTCTTTTGCTCAGGTGTCGCCATGTTTTGATCGTTTAGATCTGAATTATTAAAAGAAATTGAAGAAATGTTTTGATCGTTTAGATCCGGGTTATTATTAGAAGAAATTAAGGCGATTATACTGTTTAAATCGTTGAGTTTTGACTTTAAATTAGCAGAAGTTGAAGCTTGATTTTCGAGAGTTGAATCTCCAAATCCTGTTAAGTCAGCAGAAAGTGATAATTTAGCTTTCTGTTTTGTCACTGTTTTAACCGAAGATAAACTTCCAGCGTCTGACTCAGAATCGGAAACTAATATTTCGGTATCTGCTGAACTTCCAGAATCGGATTCTGACATATATGTATATTGAAAAGAGCAAAAAAAATTGAATTTACGAGGAAAATATTTCCAAGCTTACTTGGCGCAATGTAGCAAAACTGATAAGGCAACAATAATAGAAGTTGATTGAAAATTTATGAAACTCATTGCAGAACTAATATTCATATTATGTCAATTCATATTAGGTCTGTACGTATTTCAAGCACATTTAAAATTCAATTAAATACCAAAAACAATTTTTCTTTACTTGATTGATGAAATTGTCCCACTGTGTGTATGTACATAGTGTATCCACTGAAATCCGCTAAAAATTATGCAAAAGAAAATTGGGATATGGCATGCAGTTGGAACTAGGGGATCATGCAATTACAAACAAGCAGTATTTTGTGCATTTTTGTATTCAAGTGAATTTTTCCAAAATTTACAATGAAAGTGAAGTTAACACGGTATTCAAACTACAAATGTCTTATTACAATTGTGTTATTAAAATTTAGTTAGAAAAAAAAAAAAAAATGGCAGAAAATCTATTTCAATTACAGCTATTGTATTGTTTAAAGTTATTGAAATGGCTAATTTTATGTTTAGTGGGCTATGGAAACGGACGCACCGTTTTTATTCAAAACGTGTATTGTGGTTGTTGTACGGGACCACCGTTGTTATTTACAAACGGACGCACCGCTGTAGGAAAAATGTATACAATATGGTTGTTCACGGAACCACCGTTTGTTCAAAAAAAAAAATGTCTAAATGTACGTATATGTATAAAAAAAACCATAAAGGGCAAAAAAAAATTACATATACATATATATAACTACTAAACCGCTACTGCTGCTACCACCGCTTCCGCTGCTAGTACCGCTGCCGCTTTTTGCTGCTGCTGTCTCGCTCGCTGCCGATGGTTGCTGTGCAGTGTGAGTGGCGTGAGTTTTTTGTTCCCGTTAGCTAAATGGCGTGGCGTGGTTTCGTGTGCCGTTATAATGGTACAGCACCCAAAAATGTTCAATTATATTTTATATTATCTCTGCTTCTGTTAGTTTTTATTATTATTGCCGAATTTTAAGTTTATCTCCGTTTTTATTTAATTTTATGTATTATTTCTAATTTCAGTAGTAGATTTTAAGTTTCTTTTGGCCTTCCATCTGATTTGCCGTTTATCTCCGTTTAGATTAGCTTTTCTTTATTATATTGCATTTTCGGTTTACCTTCGATTAATTAAACGTGTATTTGTTAAACTTTCCATGTTAATTTTTTGTAATTTCCGCATTAAAAGACTTGTTTAAATTTGCTTTTGGATTATCTCCGAATCTATTAATTTTTAGTTACTATATTTTTAAAATTTTAGTCTTATTATTTCCGTAGCAATTAGCTTTTAGTTATTATATTCTTAACATTGAGTCTTATTATTTCCGTAGCAATTAGTTTTTAGTTATTATATTCTTAACATTTGGTCTTATTATTTCCGTGGCAATTAGTTTTTAGTTATTATATTCTTAACATTGAGTCTTATTATTTCCGTAGCAATTAGTTTTTAGTTATTATATTCTTAACATTTGGTCTTATTATTTCCGTAGCAATTAGTTTAAAAATTTTAGTTTCACTTTTATAATAATTTCTTCCACGCCACTTAACTGTACTCACCGCCACTCCTGCCGCTGTCATCCGTTTTGAGGCTCCTGCCTCACGGTCGCCATGTTGGGTTTAAATTTCCCCGGTCACCAATTTGCGTATTAAACTCAAATAAAACTCCAGCTAAATCTGGTGTAATCACTGCTTCAGTTAATTATATTTTATATTGTACTTTATTCAACTTTTAGTTTAAAAACACTTTCCAATTAAATATGTCAGCCTTGCTGCAACTCCGGGTGGAATATTAATGATGGCTGGCAGGAACGCGACATTGTCCGAAGCCGATGTTTCATATATCATGTCGTTCCTGCCAGTCATCATTTGTCTCTTTCCTAAGCATTCTACAGGTGCATGCCATCTGTCGTGTGATACCCCTCTGGCAAAGTCTACACTTACTTTGCCAGTGCAGGGTGCACCACATAATCACACAACAGGTGGCATACCCCTGTTGGAACTCAGTGACCAATGAGCAGTCATTACAATTAATTTCAAGGTCATTTGCAAGCGTGAAATTCTATTTGAAGTACCATTTACATTGACTTTGAGAGTAATTAACGTCCTAGGAGAAAAGTAGTAGTTCCATTACATTTTTATTGTAACATTCCAAGAAACGTGTTAGCCAAAAGTAAGCAAGAGGAAATGCAAACGGTAGGTAATGTTTGCTACGTCACGCGCATTACTTTCGCAGTACTGTCAAGAAAAACTGATGGAAATTTATTTTAACTTCGAACAAAGGTCGTGGGATGAAACACAAACAAATCTAAGAAAAGCATATGGTCGGTGCTATGGCGAAACATTTCATGTCAATTGTGGATATTTGTGCTCCATGGTCAATTACCTGCAATTAAGTGTATTTGTAAATATGTTGGCTATCATGAACCAATCTTTAACCATTTATTTTTATACGAAGAAGTTGACAAAGAGAAAACACCCCCTGCGGATTGTTCTAAGCATGAAAAGCAGCCCACTGTGGCCCACAGTCCAAATGAGGCACCAATTAATACATAAGTTTGGGCAGTGTTAAGATTCAAGTCTTCACATCACCTTGAAGTGACTTCGCAATTTTCGAATTCGAATTTTCAAGATACATGTACATTGCAGACATTTGCGCAAAAACTAGGGCAAATCCAAGGTATTTTAAAATTTTCATGGGAGTCTCCGAGGGTCACTCAAAATCCACTGTACTGAATTTAATGGATTGATTTCACTAAGGTTTTATTAGATGTCTAACTTAAACGTAAGGATCCCTGTTCAATGTTCTGTACGCACTGTAATGAAATTGAAACAGGCCTTTGTCACAATAGATATTTATATTAATAATGTAAATGGGCAGTCTTAATTAGAGCAATACTCATAGATGAAGTGGGTAAGCCTAGTACTACCGTAGCTAACCAGTTCACAATAAAAAAGAACTTTCGGAAACAATTTTTCACTCTATACATTTCTCTATAGTCATTGCTGTAATTCTTTTATTTCATCGCGTAGATTGCTCTGAAACGCTTAAAATTTGTCGGAACAGCCTTGAAGGCGTTGATTATAGTATTTTTTTTTGTTAACTTATCCCATGTTCCAGGATGATGAGCTTGAATTTCTAACAAAAAAGTAGTATTAATCATCGTTTATCGTTTTTTTTGTCCACTACTTGGAGAATAATACACGTTTGCCTACTTTTAAATAATTTATTTGTTCAACAAAGGTACATAATTAATTCCACGGCTAAGAGGACGAGACGATGGAGTCAATTAAAATCAATCATTATACTTCAACTGTCATTCAATAGTTATAGTAACCGTTTAAAAACAATGTATGACTTCTTTGAACCATTTAAATTTCAGACAGCTGCATGTTAGCCTTGCGGCGTTTCGATTGTAAACCTTTACCCCTGCTGCTACGTTAGAAAAGTCACACTATTAGTGTTTTGGGTTAATTTGACCCACTCATGAAAACTTACCGCAACTTATAATTTTTATACTTTTCTCCACTTAACGGTACTACGTAACGGCACAAAATAATCGAGTTAGATATAGAGTTCCAGGTATGACAGTTCTTAGGTTGAAAAGAGGAATTCATTAAGGCATGTTCGTCCGTCCGTCTGTCCGTCCGTGTACACGATAACTTGAGTAAAAATTGAGATATTTGCATGGAATTTGGTGTATTGGTTACTTTCTGGCCAAGGTAGGTTGCTATTGAAAATGGGTGAAATCGGCTGTTAACCACGCCCCCTTTTTCGATGTCGAAAATTTCGAACATCACATAAATTAACATAATGCTTTTTAAAGCTGGGTATTTAATGTTCGGTTCACCCGAACTTAGACTTCCTTACTTGTTTTAATTAAACTTCATTTTGGTTTTCATTTAAAATCTTTTAATTTTTAATATAAAAAACATTTTTATTTATTATAAGTTATTTAAGTGTAACAAAAACACTTTAATATCTTCCTAGTAGTGTTATAAACCATTATGGTTAATTTATATGCTAACCCCCTCTATTTAGTGCAGTAAACAAGTGCAAGAGGAATCAACACGATTCTATGAAATAAAGCTATGGGTTTCGTTAAGTTTTTCTTAAAATTGGGTCGAATTGACCGAAACATAGGAGAAGAGTTAAATAAGTTACGGTCACCTGCGTATACGGTAGGGCACGTAGGACCACTGTCACACATTGGCCTTGCATTCAATGCTCATTACAAAATCAAATTTTTTTCCAGCTGCTATTATCTTCGGCAAATATGATTATTTTTGTTTATTTTTAGACTGTTTGTCAGGGCGTATGAGCAATTTTTCAGCATGTTCGGTAACATTAAAATTTGTAATTGAAAAACAGCTGATCGTGACAAGGCAAAGCAACAACAAAACTTTGAACTATTAACCAATCAAAATGGCAACAGCTGTTTTTGCTGAAACTTTTCACTTTTTCACTTTTGTCACCGAACAGAGCTACAGTTTTCCAAAATGTCTATTTTACTAGATGTGTCTGCCAAAATATGTACATATCTACGTTCTTTGTATTTATCCAGTCGGAATCTCGACTACCGCTGAAATCATTTTAAATTCACTCTTCGAAACCTGAATTATGAAATTTGCCATGTGAAAAACCTGCACAAATGTGTAACCCTCTTTCGAAATGTTTTGTACATATGTAAATTACTTCTTTTCCCATCAATGTTCAAATGGCATTTAGAGTGAGAAAGTGGACTTAGTAGCTTTTAACGCGAAAGCGAAAATATTCTCTTCGAATGCTAAGTAAATATTGTTATTTTCCCATCGTGTACAGAGGAGAAGGATTTTCCGCCAGTAGTCATTTGGGTGAAATGTGAAAATAGATTTTTAACTTGGCTATGATAATCCACTGACTGTTTGCTCCTGTACGTCACTGATAGGGTACATTAACCTTTAAAATATGTTTTAATAACAGTATTACTGTGCTCTTGACTAATTTTAAATAATTACCAAGAGAACGATAATGTATTGGGTGGTCAACTCAAAGTGACAATTACATTATTTGTGTTATATGTAGTAGTTGAATGTGGTATTTAGAAGAATTTCGATCGATTTATCATCTAGACATGTTGCACGCATGTTGTTGAACATTTCATTTCGTATCGATTTTATTTGTGTTACCTCATTTCCTATCTTACTGAGACTTTAATAATATATGTCTTGTCTAGGTCCACGAACTACCCTGTTGTCAGGCTGGCTATTTAACTGCGTTTTTTCTAAGAATTCCAATTAACAATAATAGAAGAGGGGCATTTATGAAGGTATTAACTCAACAAACCCTGAACATCATCTGGTCGGATGACTAGCCTTACTCTTTAATCGCTAACGTTAGAGGACGACTCGAGAAACTCTGGAGAAATATAGTATTCTGACACAAAATCGGACATTATCCTCAATTAGAGAAAATCATGCCATTCTAAGGTGAATCGAATTTACATTTGTTCTCTAATCACTATCGAGTGCATTACTAGTGTAGCTCTCTATCACCTTTCTCAACTCGAGAATTGTGTTTATTCCATGCACGCATCAAACATTACGTAAAATGATTTTTTATTTTTTAGCTTTGTGAGGACCTCAAAAAATAAGACCCCCCACCTACAACTGGCTATCACGTGAATATCCAGAGCGCCACGCTTTTTCCTGTTTGAAAATAGAGCAAAAGGGCAACAATAAAATTCAATACGAGCAAATTGGCTTTCAACTTCAGTTCATATTCTGTCTACTCTACCACTCTCTCTCTTCTCAAATTTCAAATCGTAATTCGCATTAATGAGGACTTTTATTTTTATATGCATGTTTGTTATTATTTGTCCATATACAGTGTGCCACAAAAGAAGTTGGTCTTGTCTTTTCTTAAATGTGTTCCAGAACCCGTAAAATCGCAGTTACCGTGATCCACAACAACCACACTGATATATTTCGAAACATTTTAAACAATGGTTCGATTTTTTCATGTAGCCATTCAACGAGGTTTGATGGTTTGTAGAAGTCTCAAAGACTTGCTGGAAGTTATTATTCTGTGGTATTTCATAAATTTAATCCAGGTAAATTAGCTACTAGAAAATGCTTTAGCATATGACTTATTTGGCGTACTACGGACACTGTAAGGGGAGGTAATGGTCAACGAAAAATATCGAATAGTAAAGATCAGGAACCCGTTCGTGGTAAGTTGCCAATGGAGCTTGATTCCAGAGTCCTTGTGCTAAAATAAAAAGGGTGCCAAGCTCCACTCCGCATGCTCTCGATTATTTTATGATCACGGAACTTAATTACATTTCTGAACAGCCCTGATACATACCTCGAGTTAAGCTTTGTTTTTGTTTGTTTGAATATCCAACTTAGACTATCAATTCCTTAAAGCACAATCGGCAATCCCGGAATTACATCTCTAGCATGTTTATTCAATTTACTCATTGACTTTGATAAAATATCAATAAGTTAATCAAAAACAAAAAAAATTGAAATCATTTAGTTTCTCAAACACGAAATTAAAAAAGTAAAAAAGCCTTGAAGTTCTGAAGCACTTTAGGGGTCTGATGTTGTGTTCCATCTTTACCGCTGAATATAATTTTCCAGAACACGCTGTTTTAATTTAATGAACCGTGCAAATTTCTTATTTTATTATTTCTATTTCTTTATTACAAAAATCGATATATTTTCTAGCGGTTGTGTTAGTTAGTAGAAATTAGTAATTAGGCATTTTTGTATTAACAGTGTGAATTGTATAAATTAATTTTTGTGATGGATGGCTACCGGGCTCGCTACTTTGTTCGAAATTATGCTAATGGTCTAATAAATCTTGAAATAACTATTAGTTTTGCGTAAGTAAGGTTTGATTACGTGATTGCCGGCGTGACAGTCGCCAAGGGGCTTAGACCAGAATACTGTGAAAACAACTAATGACCGTTTTTTCTTCGTCACATCGATGCTAGATAAAATATTCTCTTCAAAACATTGAGAATCGAAAGCAACAAAAAACTTATGCTGGTACGTATAGAAACAAATCTTTGTTTCGTTAACTTGCAAGCTCACATATGCAAGAGGAGTCGAGAATGGTTTAAATTTACAAAAACAGGAAATTTCATACTGCATGTCTCTGAAAGTAATTATAGTTCCTTATTTAAATGGGCCAACTAGCGCCAATTGAAAACACCCCGGAATCGCACATCGGCATTCGCTTGGTCCTTCTATTGGAGTGGTCTCGCTCTTCATCTGCTGAATACGGGGGGGTGAAATAACCCAAACGGTAGTAACACAAAATTTGTGTTATTTCCCATTCAAATGAGAAATAATACAAAATTTCGAGGTTTGCTTTATTACCACTCGGGGGAAAAAAATTTTGTTTATTGCTCAAATATAGTATTTCATTGGCATACAGGATTGGTTCGACATCGGTACCTTGATGGGCTCATATCAAACTTACGACCGAAACCTAACTAACGATCGGACAAATGATTTCTGGTTGTTGTAATGGTACATTAGGCTGAGCCAAAAAAAGTGTGCGTACCGTGGCAACCACCCGGAGTTGGCATGGCGTAGCCCAGGGTTTTTTTTTTAAGCGCGGCCGAAGGCCGCCAATGCGGAAAGGTGCTCTGCACATAAACACCATGGATCACGAACCGAATTGGGGATCTGACCTGGGTCAATGTATGTATGTATAACACTTGTTTTGATACATAATGGCCAGTTGAGAAAAACATAGAATGTATGTACAATGTACATACATATGTATACTTACATATATATAACTCTACGCAGCACTACTGGACTGCAGTCGTAAATCTACATATTTATACGAGAAATGTGCGGTGCGAATACAAAAAAAAGTCTGTGATGCGTGCATGTGCAGTTTTTTGGTTTATTGCTCAAATGTGGTAAAAAAAATTTTGACTTATTTCTCAAAATGATGCAATAACACAAATTTGGGGTTATTTCACATTCGGTTGAGCAATAACACAAATTTGGGTTATTACCGTTTGGGCTATTTCACCCCCTCCTGAATACCATGTAGTTAGAAGGACGAATAGTATAAATGTCTTATTTAGTGTTACTTGTGTTCGCTGAGAGAGGAATTTACTTTCCAATTGCTTATTCAATCCGATCAGAGAAAATTCGGAAAAGTAGACAGCGTTTCATGAAACAGAAACAGAAATCTGTATACATATGTATATGACAAGGGACTCGTGCCACGCCCCCTTACAAGGAGAAAAAAGGGATTCTTTATTATTTTTAGCAAATGTCCAATATTTAGGATTTGCATCATAAACCAGGAGTATGATAGGGGAGCAGGAGTATGATTGGGAAAGTGAAAGTGTGATGGTGAAAGTATGGAAGAGAAAGAAGGAGGAAGCAGCAAGCGCCTACATGAACCGACTAAAACAAAAAGAACTACAACACAAACAAACTTTTAGGTAGATGTGACATCATTTAACACAGACCTTATGGATAAACTAAGCAAAAGGACTGAGTGTTGTGTATAATATGTGACCACCACCGAAGCTCTTACTCGAATCGCTATAACCATACTATTTCTAATGTCGAAAAATAATGATGAACACTTGCAAGTCTGGTTTCTGTCTGACTACATCCGTGAAGTTGAATTTATGTATCTGATAAACTTCCAAGGGTTGATATCCTTGAGTGGTGAAATATTTTCATTTCCCAATAGCAGTGTGTCGGAATATTTTTTGTTACGACAATATTTTATTGCAAATTCTCCCCGACTCTAATATTTGGTACCCTGAAAAATTTAATTATAAATTTATTTAATTTCAGATAAAAAATGTAAGATGAGTGAAAGTGTAGAAACATTGTCAGAAAACCTTCCGATGGCGGTTGAAAATGAAGGATCAAATGTAACAAATATATTAGCGACACCTTCCAAAGAACCCCTTCCGACAAACTCAACAGACAACTTAGAAGCAGAATTCGGTTCGACAGACGCATTTGACCGCACAGCCGAAGTATCAGCTGAGATCGAAAGCTCTCAACAAATATTTTCAGAAAAAAGTTTGACAGAAAATGTAGAACAAACGCCGACATCTACGGAAGCGGATAAATCTGCAACAGAGGAATCTTTGATATCTGTTGGGTTGGAAAGTGCTATACAAGTTCCATCAGAAAAAGAAGAAATAACACTAAAAATTCTGAAATCAACAAATGTTTCTCAAAGTAACGAAGATGGACTTGCGGCGGTGGATAAACCTGCACAAGAAGATAAAGAAATTTTAAAGATTTCGAAATGCAAAAATGATACTGAAAGTGGCGAGGAAGGTCTAGCAGAGGCAGCGGTGGTTTCAACTGAAATTGTTTCGGAAACCGTGGAAAATCAAAATGCGGGCATTACTCTGTCCAAAGTTGCCGAAATAATAGATCAAGAACCAAGTACTGATAAAGATAATACAATACTTGCATCTTCTCCCACAGTCTCAACTGACGAAGGTGTGGATGTAAACTATGCTGAGCATATGACTTATGAGTCAGATGGCAGTGCCATATATGAAGATCCCAAAACTAAGTATCGCTACAAATGGAGCTCAACGGAAAATAATTGGATACCCTGCGATTCAAATAACACTGAAGGTACTGCGAATGGTACCAATCCCTATGAAAATGATCATTATAAATGGTGTACTAAGACTCAAAAATGGATACCTAAAGTACGAGCCCAAACAACAGAAACTGAACATTACAAATGGGATGCCGATCGGAAAGAGTGGATACCAAAAGTTGTCGTTGCAAGTAATGACATAAAAGCTAAATCTGATCCTTCAAACGTCACTTATGATATTGATGAGGATGGCCAACGCATTTATACAGACAAAGATGGTACCGTCTTCTTTTGGGACACTACTAAGAACGCTTGGTTTCCAAAGATCGATGATGACTTCATGGCTCATTATCAGATGAATTATGGTTTCATAGATAATACAAGCGCATCGGAGGAGGAGAAACGACGCAAGGCCGAAGAAGAAGAAAAACTCAAGGAGCTGGAATTACAGCGTATGACTGAGGAGGCAAGAGCCGGTGCAGAAGCAATGGCGAGGGGAGATATTGATGGTGCAACAAATACAGGTTCAGGCGTTAAGCGGAAAGCACAGGAACCACCAAGTAAGTGCACTGAAATGACTACATTTTACGGTTGTTATAATCAAAATTTTCTTTAATTTGTAGAGTGGTTTGATATTAATCCAGATCAAAACACAAAGGTTTATGTTTCAAATTTGCCTTTGGACATAACGTTGGACGAGTTTGCAGAGTTGATGGGTAAATGTGGCATGATAATGCGCGATCAGCAAACACAAAAATTTAAACTTAAACTATATGCTGAACCGGATGGGCAATTAAAAGGCGACGGGTTATGTGACTATATAAAAGTGAGTAAGATAAACTGCTGTTCACCTCTAGCAATTAGGGATGCCACTTTAGTTGAACAATGGGCTAAATACAGCGGGCCTATGATTCCTTAGTTTGTATCGCGGTTTGATGTTGAATTTGTAAGTCATCTCATCCTCTTCTATCATAAAGAACTTGAGGTACCACCGACTATAATTTTTTGATGTATTTGGAAGGTGAAGTTAGATAGGGGGTTGAATAGGGTATGTTAAACAATTCATATCCTCATGAATTCGTATGATTATTTCTATGATTGCAAAGGAATTTCTGCGTAAACCTATCTCAGCCAAATTTCACCCATTATTGCGGACTGTACTGAAATAAAAGAACCTGAGTTCTGAAATAAAAGAACCTGAGTTATTTGGGTACGTAGAATGCCATTTATCAACTGACTTTATACTATTGCGGCCATAAATTAAATAATAATGGCATCGTTACCAAGAAGCTGGTCATGGGCCGTAGGTTGTCGAAATAGTGTAATTCAAATTTTCGGGAATTATTTTTCGAAACCAGAAAGTAAGCATCTAAAAGTTCGGCATAATCTCCAAAGGTATTGAGGGAATAGTTCCTATTATATATTATTCCAAAGAAAACATGTATTGCATGATTCGTGTTTTGATATTGTTTTTAAAACTTTATTGTTGCTTTATAATTTTGTTTGTTTGTTTTTGTATTAAATGTAGTTGTTGGATATTTTCCGATTTCAAAAAGTTGATAGTTGTGCTACCAGTGGTTTTGTATTGTATAAGGTTTCTTATTTCTATTTGCAATATAATTTTATTATAGTACATGTTCGTGTTCAAGTTTAATTAATTTTCTATGTTAATGATACATTTATTTATGGTGCTCGATTTTTTATTTGTCGATTTCTAATTGCATTCAAAATAGATAACAGTTTTTAAATAAGTGTATATATGTAAGTATGCATGTATATATTTATATTTATAGATATATTTGGATCTAAAATGTTAATTGAAATCAATATTTTCATTATGTGATCTCTTTTTGTTCTAGTTTTTAGACAAAAAACATACTGTGAGGTAATAATTAGATGAAAACTATTTTTAGCTGCACTTTTCCAATTTTACAGTTTTCCAATGTTCATAGAATGTAAAATAGGTTTATAAAGCTTTGTAAAATGGCATTTGCATGAAAATGCCTGATGATAGTAGCTTTATAAATTCATCTTAATTCTTGTGACATTGGGTTGGTTTTGTTTTTCAAAATAGTTATGTACAAACGTTTGTATAATAAACTACGTTATTACATTCGAAATTGTTCACAAAACATTTACAAAACCATAAGCTATATTAGTTTGATTTAATATATAAATGTGTATACATAACAGTAAGTGTTAATAACGTTTACATATGTAAGTATTGCTTTTTAACATCAAAAATTAACATTTAATAATTTTTGAAAGCATGTGATTCAAGTAATGAAGCTTAATTAACTTACTTATGCGCGGTTTCTTTTATTAGATTTAAAATTAAAAATACATAAAGTCTTACATTAGTCATTTTATAAACATGTACATACATATGTAATAGCGGCGAACTTTAATATTACTTTATAGGCTTCAGTGTTAAGTTAAATTAATTTCAAAGTTTGTTCAATCATTTTTGAAATCTTAAGAAAATATCGATCAGGAAAATTTGACTTGCACTACGAAATACTGTAAACACTTTATTGTGATATATGTATATATTTTTGATTAAGAATGTTAACTACGAATAGAAAAAGTTGTTCATTATGTGCTTCATAGATCTACGTAACACCAAGTGAACCTTGAAACAGAAAAGACAGCGGCAACTGTGACCCCTGAAAAACGTTAGGTGTCCTAGAGGATGCTAGGATTGTAACATCGGATGCAGGGGCAATGGTGTCGGTTATAAAAGGTCTTGAGCGCCAAAGTTGATAAGTAGAGTCTAGGTAGATAGTTTGTCGGCTGAAAGTTTTTGGGATTATCCAAATCTGATAATGTTTCTCTTGCCATATGCAAGATTTCGACTTGGAATTGAGGAATTTCGAATTTAAGACTCCAATCACTATACCGCTTATGATATGTTAGTTTCACATTGATAATAAACATAATTATCAGTTATAATGTAAATACAAAATGTATAGTAAATTTCGTTTAATTTGCAATCAATAATTTGTACGCATTTTATTTTATAAAGCTTTTCTTGGGAAGCGCTAGAAAAGTTTATGCTAGTAGAGTCTAACAGCTTTTCAACAAAGAAATTAATTTCTAAGTCTTGCTTTACCGCGATTAAGTGCTTAAAAGTTCTGCTTAAAAAAATACTTAAACTAAAGTGTTACTTTTTGGAGCATTAAAATAATTAAAATTAAGAAAAAAACATTGTATTTCCTTCAAAACAAATGAATGGCAGCAATGATTTTAAAACTAAAATGACTTATTTTTAGCTTCATTTTTTAACGAGGTTTTTGGGATGAAACGATCTGAACGTAGACGGTTTATAGAAAAAAAGTTTTCATTATGTACACAACGTTCGTTTACAGTTTAGAACTGTAAAAATACAGTTTTTCACCACTACGCCCAGCGCATCTAACCTATTAACTGTAATATCAAGTGATTTGGTGTTTTTTTTTCATGTTCGTTCTTCGTTTATTCATCCTCGAACGCCTCGTTGCCGTCGTTGGGATTTTGTTTCTGTTTTAGTAATTCTTGAGTTTTCTTGGACTTTCGTCGTTTTCGCATTTCGAAGAATTTACGTTGATCTTCGGGTGAGAGCTTTGATAATCGTTCGGCATACTTGCGTCTCTTTTCTTCTAAGTTTTGGCGAACGCGTTCATCTTCTTCCTTTTTAAGCGCCTCAAAACGCTCGTGCTTTTGACGTTCATGTTCTTTTGCTTCTCGCTGTTCTGCTTCCTCACGCGCCCTGAGCGCTTCTTCTTCTGCTCTAATTTGCGCTTCGTGCTCCTCTTTGCGTCGCCTTTCCGTTTCTTCGAGTTCTTTCTTTAAACGCTCTTCTTCCTCCTCAATTCTACGTTGTTCCGCTTCGCGTCTGGCGATCTCTTCTTCACGCTGGCGCAGCAATTCTTCTCGTCGTCGATTTTCTTCTTCAAGACGTTCTAATTCTTGCTTCTCAAGTTTACGTGCTTCCTCAAGTCGTTTCAATTCTAACCGTTTTTCTTCCTCCTCTTCCTGTCGTTTGATCTCTTCCTGGCGCTGCTTTTCCTCTTCTTCTAAACGTCGTCGGTTCTCTTCGTCCTCTTGGCGCTTACGTTCCTGTTGCTCTTGCATTTGACGTTCACGCTCATCCTGTGCTTGTTTTAGACGTTCTTCATATTCTTTTTGTTGCTGCTCTTCCTTCTCTAGCCGTTCCCTTTCACGCTCAGCCTCTTCTTTGGCACGCTCTTCCTCTGCCTCACGCATCGCCTTCTCTTTTTCCATGCGCTCTTGCAGTTCACGTTCACGCTGATGGCTTATGCGTTCTTGACGTATGCGCTCACTGCTATTATACTCTTCACGTTTCCTTTGTTCTTCGGCCTGCTGTTGTTTCAATGTTTCTAATTGACGCTTGGATTCGGCTAGCTGTTGCTGACGCTGTCGTTCTTGATCGGCAACCTCACGCTGACGTAATTCATCTAAATCACGCTTTGGTATTTCTGGCAGCGGGCCCTGTTGCTCATGCGATTTTTGTTGTTGATCTTGTTGTTCTTGTTCGTAGCGTTCGCGTTCTTGTTGCATTCGAATTTCATTTTCTCGTATGCGTTGACGTTGATCGGCTAAACGTCGTTCCTTTTCTTGTTGCATACGTTGGCTTCGCTCCTTTTTACGTTGTAAGCGTCGCAGTTCCTTTTGTCGCTGGCGGGATACATTTCGGTCATGTGGAGTTCGTGGATGACCACGTCCTCTTTGATAGTGTGGTGCATTGTTTGCTTTAATCGGACCTGTTGTTGTTGGGGCTGGTATTTCGTTATCACGCAGTGCTGTTGTTAAATAAGTAGGAGTCGATTGAGATTCGATATCGTTTGGATGAATATTCGGTTGTATTTGGGCATGTTGAGGTCGACGGCGTATCTCATGAGGGCTACGATTTCCAGCTCTTCGTTTAGGAATAATAATTTGTTCGTCACTGCCAATGGCTTTCACTCTAACATTGGATCTGTAAGGAAAACGGGAGATGGTTATATAACACCTTATTTTTAAAGTTATTATTCTTTTCAATGTTTTCTCATTAGAAGTTATTTTAAATTTTTCTTTTTTTGCAGGTTGAATCTGTCGATCTAGCTTTGAATATATTGGATGAGTATAATCTTCGTGGTAATAAAATTCAAGTTCAACGTGCACAATTTCAAATGCGAGGGGAATATAATCCAGCATTAAAGCCAAAACGCAAAAAGAAAGATAAGGAGAAATTGCAGAAAATGAAAGAAAAGTAAGTTTGCAGAACATATTTTAAAAATCTATAAAAAAAAGTAGTGGCCTTAACCCGAACTGGTTCATTAGACATTTCATATTAATCTATAGAAATTCGTCTTCAGTACTTATATGTCGGGTGGTCCTCCTACATTTAAGAGCTTGAGAGTTTTTAAGGGGACAAAAACTATGGTACACAATCAGAAACGAGAGGGCAAGAGAATCCTCTGAATTAAATTACTTAAGTCTAAGTAAAAGCGAAGTAGTCCCGATACAAACTAGGTATGAATCAATTGTGCCTGTGAAGTTTAAGAGACAGCGAGACTGTATCAAGTTTAATCGAGATTATACGTACATAAATATTTGGTAGGTTATCTGATCTATCTAAACTAATTCCAGATCTATTTAGGGTATTAACTTTCCAAACGTTCAGCTGAATTAACTCTTTTTTTCCACAATCTTTCCATTTTAGACTCTTTGACTGGCGACCGGAAAAAATGCGTGGCGAACGTTCGAAGAATGAGAAAGTTGTCATTATTAAAAATTTGTTCGATCCAAGCATTTTTGAGAAGGAAGTGCAACTTATACTCGACTATCAGAATGACTTGCGCGAAGAGTGCAGCAAATGCGGTACAGTTCGAAAAGTTGTAATATATGATGTGAGTTAGCACAAAACAAGGAAAAGGGATTTCGAAAACAACAACACTGAGTTGTGTTATATTTTTATTTTTAGCGTCATCCTGAAGGTGTTGCACAAATTAATATGGCCGATCCTGAAGAAGCCGATGTAGTAATACAAATGATGCAGGGTCGATACTTTGGCCAACGACAGCTAAGCGCTGAACATTGGGATGGAAAAACTAAATACAAGTAGGTTTATGGAAATAAAATGGTTTATTTGAATTAACATTTTGCACACTTCACAGAGTTGTTGAATCTGAGGCGGAAGTACAGAAGCGGCTTACTAATTGGGATCAGTATTTAACGCAAGAAGAAAACGAGCGAAAACTTGAAGAATCAAAGTCTGAGGTGGCAGTTGAAAAGTCTGATTTGTGTGAAGCAAGTGAATGTACCTCAAAGGCTCAGGAACCACTAGATGATGCGTTGGGTGCAACACATGTGAAAGTGAAAGAGAAACAAGAAGAAAATGTACAATAGAATATGCAAGTATGGCTGTAATAACTAAGCAAAATGAGTTTAAAGTTACAGAAAACTAAAACCAATCAATTCTTCAACCGCATGTAACGCTGGTAATTGCAAAAAATAAAATTAAAACGTATTTTAATAAGTTGATTTCCTTAAAATTGTGTACATTAGTAACTAGAGTTTTGATATCTCACCTTGCTCCATTTTTGCCCGGTTGATCCACCACCTCCAATATGACTTCATTTGCAAATTGATGTGGATAAGTGGCATTCCAACGGTTGTAAACCTTATGGCGATTCCTTTCGCTGACCTTTGGCATTTTATGTTGACAAATAAAACGAAATTTATCCGGGCATGGACGTGCAGACCATCTGTTTGTTTTGTAGTGAAATACAGAATAAAATGAAATTAGCATAATAAAAACGAACTGTTGATCAATATCGATATTGTGCAATTGTACGCATGTGCGTTTGAAAGTAATTATAAATGTATGTAGTATGTCATTAGCATAACCATTGTGCGGTGAAAGTAAAGCTGTAATGAGCGTTGTGTACAATTTTATTGTATTTGTTAAACATGCTTTCGGACGAAACCAAATCAAAAATGCGTTTCGCGTTGCAATTAAACTGGTTTGTGATTTCCATTTTATTTCAATAATGCATTTTTGTTATGGTTTACATTAAAATACGTTAAAGTGTATATGAATGCATGGGTTTTGTTTACATTCCTGTCTGGCGCTACACGTCATTAACACGTCAATTGACCGCAATACGCTTTTTAGTTGATGGACAGTCGGATAACTTGATTAACAATTTCGCACATGCTATTGTTCGCATTTTAAATACATATTGCACTCACAGGCAGTGGTAGACTGTGGGAGTGGGTTAGGGCCATGTTATAGCATTGAAACTAAGTATCAATATCCAGAGCTATACATATATACCACTTACAAAAAATGAGTCAATGCAAGTTCGCGCACTCGGTAGTAAAGCTCCCATATTTTCCTTGTATAAAAAGAAATTGGTATACCTCTTGAATAAAGTTCTGTAGCGATACAGTAACCAGTTCTAGAGTAAAACATAATTTGTATTTGCACTAAGTGTTGATTCTCAGTGGAGTTTCGTTCACAGAAGTATTACAATACTGAACCTGAAAATCCGCCCGGCATGGGGTGTGTCTCTCCATGACAACGATCTGTTCCTGGGACTTTCGTTAAAAGATTTGTATGACAATGCTAGGTATGGAAAGTGACGACCAGGCAGGGCGAGGCATTGCTACAACAGCAATA
Source organism: Sphenella marginata (assembly GCA_951509765.1). NCBI lineage: Eukaryota > Metazoa > Arthropoda > Insecta > Diptera > Tephritidae > Sphenella > Sphenella marginata. Next base: position 29,664,654 of record OX608082.1, read on the forward strand.
CCAGCAAATCTGAATTCCATTAAAATTAGCTTATTAAATATAAATCTGAGCGTCAATTGATATGAAGTACTATTAAAAAAATACGTTAGTGTTAATGAAAATGGATATCCTCACAAAATCAAATTTGAATGATAATGGTAATTTCACTAAAATAAACTCTTTAGTGGTAATGCATTAATTTTCTCTCTCTTCAAGGACACAAGTCAACCTGCGTTGCGTTGCAACAATAAAAAAGTCACGTCGATTTAGGTACTCCAAGAGAAAAACACATACAAATTGTAGGTATTTCAGCCAAGTTGTCTATGCGGTTTTAGCTTTTTCTTAATTTCAAAATAAATTAAAAGGTTGTTTTTAGATGTAAATAGTTCCTTCCATGAATGTCGATGAATGTTTATGATTTGAAATCGAAAAGCATTAGCAATTGTTTTATTTACATATGTATTTATGTATGGATATGATGCGTTTAGTGAACAATTTTTACTTACCTGTACTCGAGATTTGGGTCATACACAGCACAATGATTTTCCAGGTTCTGTCTGATCCTGCAAATAGGCGCTCATTAATAAGATCACGAAATCGTATTTGATTGGCCATTAAAGTTAAGTAACCCAGAAACATCAAATTTTGATTTCAACTACAAGCTAATTAGAGTTAATCGGTAAAATTAATTTTTAAATTTTGTTCGACGAATTGGTCCTTAGAGGCAACATATCCGTAGATCAACCATACCGCCTTACAACAGGTATGCCTTTGTTGGCCATAATTTAACCTACCAACCCGGCGGGGTGATGATTTGAACATTCGAAGCGCTCTGCTGAATACGTCTTTAAATGGACTTGACTGTTATTGCTTGGAAACTGAATTTTTCGTTTAAAACCATTCCGGCTTTTCTGGAACTGATTTTATGATTCCAGGATTCCGGGACTAGTCCCGATATGCGTTATTTTCCGACAGTTTAGATATAAGTCTTAGAATATACCAGACGAAGAGTTTATAACATTTTGGGGGATCTTTATAAGGTTTTTTCCAAAAAAACTTATAGTGAAAGTATAAAAAATCACGAACTAAAGTAGTTAAATCGATCTTGAACACGAAACACAGACCATGCAATTTTTCTGTTAGAAGTAATTTGTCCATGATCTTGTTATAAAAAAGAACTTCGAAATAATTCTTATTTTCTACTAGTGATTTGTTAAGTTAAGAGCAAAAGATTAGAAAATTATAAGTATATTACTCAGGTTCCATTCGACTGAAGGCGTCATAAGTCAGATTCTTGCCACTTATACTCCATTGCCACACATTGCTTTGCCAATCGTAAGTGGCGCCAATCCAAATGGGATCATTTGCTAAAAAAAAAAATAAAACAGAAAAATAAAATGATTTGATGTTTGAACTCAGAAACACAACAATTTTTCGCTTTACTCACATCCCACTTGTTCGTCATACTTCTTAAGAAAGACTCGTAATTTACGATCTTGGACCTTTTGTGGTTCTGCTAATTTTGCATTTTTGTCCTTGCAGAAGAAATGCGCCTCTAGCCAACTGCTGGTTTGTGTCAGTAGTGAATAGCATTCGGTACCGACACGCTGGAAATGTGGCGGACACATTGCGTACATTCGTCGATTACGCAATGACTTCGATGCAGCATATTGTGAGCTTGGTATGTGCGTCTCTTGGCGCAATCCATTTCCATTGGTGAAAGTAACGCCTGCTGAGGCGGATGATGTGTGATATGCATTTGTGAAGTGTGCCACTAAAAGTAGATAAATTGTTATTTAAATTGAAAGGGAAAATAATAAAAAATGGACTTAGTTTTAGGACCCTCTAGCTCGGCTGCAGGTTTCTAAACGCCCTATGTCATCAGACGACTGAAGGCTGACCATCTCAAAATTGGTTTGGCTAACATAAATTTTAGCTGAGATAGAATGTTCTTCAGCAGAGATCTGAGATATGCTATCTTCGAACCTGCGCCCAAATAAGAGCAAAAAATAAGTAGCTCTCATAAATACAGGTTTTCATGTTAAGATACCTTCAAAGTCTATTCAAAGTAGGATGCTTAGGATCTCAAGTCCTCCTACCCTTCTAGCTTCCAGCGACTTTGCGAGCTACTTCCGTGGATGCATGATGCCGACTGACAACTCCACTTCCCCCACCAAGGTGGCGCATGTGCTTGATCTCACTTTGCCATAGCTTTGAGCTTTGAAATATCCTACACACGTTCCCTTCTGGTCGAAGAAGGCTGCTATTGAAACTGGCCAAGATTAGACGCCAACCATTTGAAATAAGATACTTTATTGATTTTTTAATTGCACCATGCCACCCTCTACCTCTTTTTATCAGCTTGGTTGAGCCCTTCGTTTTGCTTTTCTTGCTCATTTAGGGTGCCGATAAGAAACGTTTTGGGCCGGAGAAGAATACGTTAATCTTCACGACTTTTTTCTCAAACTTCCCACACTGTCTATAGATGCGTTTGTCATTTTAATCCTTTGGGGAAGAGAAGGACGACTATATCACAAAATTTTGTAGTCTAAAAATGACCCAAAAACATTTTTTTTTTTCAAAAATAATCCTACAAAAAATCTCTAAAGAGAGTGATCAACAATTGATCCTAATTACTCCACTATAGGCATAGTTGGGAAATTTGCCCGACCATATGCGTAGGAAAGCGAAGGGGATCTGTCTGGCACTACCCGGTTGGGTATGAAAGGGCCCAATTGGTCTCATCTTATTACATGCTGAAGCAAGATTTCAACCCATACAAGAGCTCAAAACTCAAAATGGTTGCATGCTCCTTTGCAGCTCATCCCAAATTCATCATAGATTAAACGCTTTCTTTGGAGGGAACAAATATTGCGAGATGAAATGAATTTAAGTTTAATTATTTGAATACTTACAACAGGCCAAGATGAAGATTAATAGCCTCATTTTGTTGCTGGCTCTCTGTGAGCTCTATACTAAGTTGGTTTTACAGATTTGTTCTTCTTAAAGTTAAACACGTTCTGCTTTGAGTACTCAATGGATTGGTTTATAAATGCATAAATTCATAATATATTTCGTGATATGTTTGTGATGGTCTTATAAATTGCATTGAAGATATGTAATCTGCTGAAAATCTGTAAAGAAAAAGAAATTTGATTTAGATAAGAGTATCAATTAAAAAAACAATAAGAACATGCAAATGCTATACAAGACTCGAAAATGATTTATATAAGAACATGGTTGGCGTGAAAGAGATTAAGTAGCCCGAGAGCAGGTTAGCTTTATCACAGTGGAAAATGTCATGTATAGGCATGTATCGGCCATAGGCACTAAACATTCCAGAATGCTCCGTTTGCCTTACGGCGTTGTTTTAGGAAAGTAATGTGTCCATTTTTGAAAGCCAGAGTAATGCAGAGAGGAATGATTTGGTGCGAACTGAGCATTTGTGAACTCATTTTCGATTCAATAATCTCTCCAGAAGAGAAAACATTGGTTATGTGTGTGGTCTCAGTGTGAGCTTCTATCATATGGGGTTATGAACACATGCGTTCTTAAAGCAGAGAACTGTTCATGCATTTTGGTAAACAGAACTGGGTAGTAATCTTTTTTTTAGGAATCAAATTACCCTTAATTCAAATTACAGGTAAAAAATACAAAAAGTAATTTCCCCGTTTTGAGGCCCATAATCATAGCCAAATTAAAACAGAGTTCTATATAATTAAACATGATTCTCAAATAAGCACCATTTCATATTTGCTTAGTCAACTAAAAACACATTTCATGTCTAAGACGGAGTTTAAATTCTAAAATGACGAAAATGTCAATTTAATATTTTTAAATCACGGTTTGTGTCTATGGTTGTATCGCTCCAAAACGCTCACTCTAAACTTGAGCTGGGTTTTTTTCGCTTATTGCCACAGCTTTGCTATGGTTTGAGAAAAAAATAAGTGATGCAGGGTGATCTTGCAAAACATAAAAAATTCTTTTAAAAGATTAACCAACTTAATTTCTATTCATTTTGAATGTGTTTTTAAGTTGAGTAAAGATTTTACTCAAGCAACGACTATAATTATGGGCCAATGTATTCGAGTCTCAAAACAAGGAAATTGCTTTTGGTATTTTTTATGAGGGACCAAGATTGTGGACACATTCCGCTTAAAGTCTTTTAATAAACTGAGAGAAAATGAGAAAATAGAACAAAAAAAGCAAGAGCACGCTTTGGAATTATCTAGGGAGATTCAGAAAGATATAAAAAAATTACCGTTTCTCTGTTTTTGTGATATATGCAAACGTGAAATCGATATCTGATATATTTGAATCTGAATCTTAGAACAAGTCTAGGATGCATTCAACCATACAATGGAGTGTGACAATGACAGTTTCGTAATAGTCGAATGCACCTCCGCATACGTCGTTAAAGTCATGCATGACGAATTTTCCCACTGGGCATACATATGCAGCTGTATGGGATAAATAAATAGCTTTAACTTTGATACATAGTAAGCTTAAATAACTTAAGTCAAGATAGATAAATCTGCTGTGCCAGATTCAGTTGGGTGTCAGGTTAATACTTCCAAATGGAATGCGAACATGTTTCAAGATCGCAGCACAGACTCATCTTGTGGCAGCTAACAAATGCAAACTCGGTAAAGTGAAAAAACGCACTCGGTCGCAAGGAAAGTTTGTTATCGGTAACATGCTCACGAAAAAGATAGCTGCTTGATTCTCTACTTAGCTCTCCCACTAGCTCTTTAAAGAAAATAGCGCCGTAAAAATTTCCTCCTCATTCCGTATGCTGAACCTGATCTAACATTCTATGACGATAAACCACAATTCGATTGAGGTAAGGTGAGAAACTGAAAACAGATTTGGCGCAGTGAAGTAATTTGTTAAGAAATCGAAATTTTTATATATTAATATACCAAATGTGGTTGTTCCAAACTTCATTGCAACCGGTAGAGACGTATCGATAAAACAGGAAAAAGTACTAGCGTTGTTGAGATAAAAAAAATTGCCAACGTTTTAAGCGCAAAATAAACGCAAAAAAATGAAGAGCATACACGATAAAGTTTGTTTCCCTGGGACACACCTTGAACGCCTACAGCAAGAGAAATACTTAATAACATAACATTCTCAAATGCAAGTTTGTATGGAGTCTCATCACAAGCAGCCAACAACCGCCATGTAGTCATTAAAATTTTAAGGTTTTTAAAATCTGTATGCGAAGCTAATTTAAAAAAGTATTCTGAATCGTAGCTTATTCAATGTCTGGTTTGCCATCAAGCCAAATTAGGAATCGTCATAAATAATAAAGTTTTGCATGGAACATTTATTATTGTTGAATTATTGTAGCACACAACCGCATATTTACATATATGAACATATGTATTTGCACACATGTATCTGAATACTTCATCTGAGATCATAAAAGTGATATCTTGAAATACTTTGGCGGTCCTATTTATGAGCTAACCTACCCCCATTCTCATTTACACGTGGGTGTTTCCACAAAATCTGTCGCAATTTATTTGCATATCTCACGGTACGAAAACTTAGAGAAAAGTACCGAGGGGCGCGACTGGCTTCAGCTCAGTATATATGATAGAAGTATTCTTGCAGCTTCAGTTTTGTACGTTTCCCTCAATCTGATTACTCTCTATGCGGATTACGACTCCTTGAACGAAATTTTCTAGACATTAGAACTGCCTAGGGACACAAGAGCCATGCTGGCCCAACTTCGTTCTGGATACTGTAATAGATTAAACTCCTTTATTTCCAGACTGTACACTGACATGCCAAATGTTTGCCCGGCATGTGGGCTTTCGCCCTTGGACACTAAATATCTGAATAGAGCAGACTTTTCTAACACTAACGTGGGAGCAGATTTTGTTGTGATCACCGGTTAGACACCCAATGTTTGCGTAAAATTTTCCCATCACTTACAACAATGGAAATGCCCCAATTCTGCTGAATCCCATTCAACTCTTTCGTCAGCGCTAACCTCTGTTATAAATATCAATCAAAATCTGCATTTAATAAGAATTTCGGTTTGCAAACACACAAGACAAACAAACAAATTATGTGGATTGTGATCCCAAAAATCCAAACTTGCTTTACGAATTTTTTCGCTTTCAATCTTAATTGTTTATACATACATACATATATGTACATACATATACCAAATAGCCAAAGGGGCAGATGCTGATCTACCTGCGAACCATTTGAACTGTTTCGATAAATTGCGTCATTGGCAAGAGGCAAACATATGGACGGAAATCAGAAGAATAAATGTTTTTATTTGTATTTTTATTGATATTGGAAATGTTTTAAATAATGCCAAGTAAAGATAATTTATTACTCCATTAAATATTGCATTACCTCGTTAAGTGACTCCACCCTAATCTATACATACTAGTATTATAAATGGAAATGTCATAAGGCGACTGCTGATCGAGCTCTTGCTAGAGCATAGCGCCAATATCGGCAATTGCGCAATCTGCACCAACCATCGCGGCAATAGTTTATTTCATATGACATAATATGTATATAAAACTATCTAGCATTTGCAAAATACTGAAGCTGTTCGTAGATTAACTAGTGAAGCTTTGAAAAAAAAAAAAAAAAAAATTAAATTTGTTGATAAGAGAATAGACTCGAAACATTCGGAAGCAAAGAAGGCTTCCCTTTATCTCTTCGCCTTCCTCTCACAACATTTCGTCCTCCGCGAGATCATTGAAAAATGAACAGTAAGAGACTAGTCCAGCATTAAAGCGAATAGAGCAAATTATATTTGTACATGCCCACATTCTCAACATGCAAAGCCAATCAATGAATTCCATCGCAGGCTCAAGTTCAGGGCTCAAGCTCAAGACGGTTATGTAAGACACGCAAACTAACATGAAGGTTAATAACATTATAATTAATTGAGTGATTATGTAAATAAAAACAAATGGGTAGGTAATCAAATTGAATATGACACCGCATACAACATAAAAGTGAAGAAAACAAAAAAAAACAAGTAAGGAAGTCTAAGTTCGGGTGAACCGAACATTAAATACCCAGCGTTAGTTTTTAGAAAAAGGGGGCGTGGTTTTCATCCGATTTCGCCCATTTTAAAAACCAATCTATGCCGAGCCTAAACAATAGCGAATTTGGTGGGAGCGGCCACGCTCCTTGCTTATAAAGCTTTAACCGCTTACATGAGCCAAAAGTACTGAATCGATCTTTTCAAGGGTTATACCATGTCCTATATATAACTTTGGAAAAGAAGGCGTGCCATGCCCATAACTTTTAACGTATTTTGTGAAATTTTTCGATGTACGGATATATGTGTCCATTAATCAATATTTACATAATTTTAAAAAAGTGGGTGGTGGCACGCCCACGGATTTTATTATGTTGTTTGTCCCTATTGAAGATCAGTTTTCATTGCAGATCTTTATGATACTTTCACAGTGGCTTGTTAATAGTGAAATGTTGATATTTTGTTTATTCACTTGTGGGCGGTGCCACGCCCATTTTCCAAAATATTACCAAAAAATTTTTAAACATCACAAATAACATCATCAGGTGAATGAGTGTACTAAATTTTAGCATTATATCTGTATCAGTTAAACAGATATTGCATATTCCGGTTTCCTAACTCTCGTTTAGAGAACTTTAGTCCAAAAAGGGGCGTGGTCGTTCACCGATTTTTCTTATTTTCTGTGGTAGTACTCTACATAAACATAACATACCTGGAACCTAGTTTCGTAAACCTATCTCAGATCGTTCTGAAGTTATTAGCAGTCGAATTTGAAAATTGCTTGACTCATAAGTGGGCGGTGCCACGCCCACTTTCCAAAATTTTGCAAAAATAATGTAAAGAATATGAAAATTGATGTATGTACAAAATTATATTATTATAGCGGTATCAGTTAATTAGATATGGACTTTTCAATATTTCCACCTCCTTTCAATATAACTTTTATAAAAAAGTAGGCGTGGTCGCCAAGCGATTTCGTTTATTTTCTATATCTGAATTTAACACAACAATAGTATGCCCTCTACAAAATTTCGTTATACTAGCATAAACTGTTCTCAAGTTATTAGGAGTCAAAATTTTAAAATTTCTTCAAATATATGGGGGCGGTGCCACGCCCCTTTTCAAAAAATTTGGTAAAATCCGCCTAAGAACATATAAATCAATACATATTGCAAATTTTATCATTGTAGCTGCTTCTGATATTGAATTAACCCGTTTTATACGTTTTTCGAAATTTTCGATATCGAAAAAGGGGGCGTGGTTATCATCCGATTTCGCCCATTTTCAATAGCAACCTACCTTGGCCAGAAAGTAACCTGTGTGCAAAATTTCATGCAAATATCTCAATTTTTACTCAAGTTATCGTGTACACGGACGGACAGACGGACAGACGGACAGACGGACGGACATGCCTTAATCAATTCCTCTTTTCAACCTAAGAACTTTCATATATGGAACTCTATATCTAACTCGATTATTTTGTGCCGTTACATAGTACCGTTATGTGGACAAAATTAATATACCCTTGTACTAGTACTAGTACGCTGGGTATAAAAATACCGTAAAACGGGGTTAATAGAAATACAGATCTATGGACAAGATGTCTCTTCATGATATTTTCATTTTATTATTTTATCTCCCTAAAATGAAAGAATAAAATAAAACAAGTAAGGAAAGGGCTGTCTTCGGCTGTGCCGAACTCTTTATACCTTTCATGAATACGCATAACTTTTTTGAGTGTCCGATCCTTACTTACAATTGGTACAAACTCTTCAGAACTGTTAATTTAAAGCCCAAACCACATTTATCGGAACAATCGATTGTATGGGTGCTATATGTTATGTTGGTCCGATCTCGGTGATTTTTACTATATACGTTAAATATATAATATGTAACAAACCTGAAAAAATTTTCCCATCTGTCGATATATCTCTAAAACTGAGGGACTAGTTTGCGTTCAAATATACGGACGGATATGGCTAAATCAACTCAGCTCATCATCCTGATCATTTCGGTATGCTTAATAGTGGGTATATCTCTTATTCTTCTCATACTTACAAACATCGGACCAAAGTTATAATACCATTTCATGTTCATGAAAGGTATAAATATGGTGTTTCTAATCACCGCACATTAGGGTGAATAGAAACAGCCATTTAAAGACATGTTTGTTGATGAAAAGAAACTATAAAGTAAACATTTTTCGTTGTTGGTTTTTACGGTCTGTTTTATTTACATATTTGTAAGTTTTGAAAATCAAAAGAACAACCAAACAGGAAAAATTTAAGTAGAGAAGAGTGCATTGTGATGTCAGAGGACATCATAGGTTATCCGTTGGAGCATTCTAACAGCGGCTTTAGTGCAGACGTTGGTTCATATCCCAGTGTCCGAAAAGGGATCTGATGATAAGTTTGAACACTTTGTGATTTAACTTTGTAATTTTTCCAAAAAATCGAAAATAACATAAACAAAAAATTATTATTATCTGGTCTTCCAAGTAAATATTTTTCTAAATTTTTTTCTAATTTTTCGAACACCCGCGACGATTTTCAATATCAGAAAGTGCATTTTCGAGTGTGTGTGGGTTGTGTGTGTTTTCTTATACGCCTCTCCAACCTAAGGTTCAAAGAATAGTGAAACAACATAGATATGTTGTTGTTGTATTAACGACAAAAATACCCTCCGAAGGTTTTGGGGAGAGTTGTCGAATAGACAGTCCTTGCACGGATATAAATCCGTTACCCGTAAGAGGTACTGCCCGATTGTCTTGGTAGCAATTTATGACTATGGAAACCTTCGGAAATTTTCGGAACGAATTGTGTTAAAGTTAAAAGTTAAGTAAAATATGAAAGTTAAAATATTATAGTTATTGCTATTTTTGTTTATATATAGTATACATTATGACTTACAGGGGAAGTTCGGAGTGGGTGTGAAACCACGCGTATCAACAGCGAAAACTAAACAAAATAAAAAACAGGAACCAGTGCTGCCAACCAAACAAAACATTATTTCTCTTTTAGGTTTGGAAAAATAAAAGTTAAAAAATTTCCCTATAACTATGTAGTAATTCATTTGTTTATGTAAATATGAAGTTTTGTTTATATTCGCCCCCTTTTTACGGTACTAATGAATGTGACTATGACAGTATTTAATCGTCTCTTCGATGCTAGATACAACTTTTTTTTACTCACCTACACAATTTTTTGGAATTAATTTTCGATAAAAATCTAAAATTTTTTTCAATATGTCCTATGTGCATACCATGATCCAATAATACAGATTGTGTTATTAGATCAGTTGATTTTTCTTCTTTCCAGAATTTTGGCATTTCTCAGTGCGATTTTGACATAAAACCTATGAATTACAAAAGCAAAATACATGGGAAATAAATGTGGGTCTGGAGTACTGCAGAGAAAACCTACGAAGTTTAACTGGTTGTCCTAAGCAGGGTTATACTTAGCAAAAAGCAAATGTTCTTGTATTTAGACCGAGCTACATATGCTCACCAAGAAGCAATGCAAATCATTTTATCTCACTTACACAGCTATTTGTCTCATAAAAACGAGCCTAATTATTTTACAAAACAACTTTCATCCATTGATATAATTGAGCTTCATTGAGCTAAGGCTTCTGCTTATTGTATGAAAACGTCTCAATTGCACGCCCACTGTCAATGGGTAGTCGTAGACGGGGCGTCATTGTCAATAGCTGGCGCGAGAAAACAAAATAAAACTAAACTGAAACAAATTGTAAAAAAAGCAAACTAACTGCATTGAGGGCAATTATTTGAGTCATCACCCGTGACACTGCCAATTGAATATGCCAACATCGAACAGTAGGATCGATCACACAGCAAAGTGGAAAAAATGGCAGTCCAACAATAAACTCGCCATAACAAAATACTAGACCACAGCTAGGATTTGTAACTCATCTCAAACTAGTGCAAGAAAGCAAAATCTGTACCAACAAAAAATTTATTAATTTTTCAAATTTGATGCTCCCAGAACGGTAGCTCGAACCCTGTCACCCATCACATGTATGTATGTAGAGTACTTATCAGTGATGTAATCAGAAGAACAGGCTGGGTGCTAAGAGGTTCGGGTCAAATGAGAAAGTTATCACTGAAAAAATTAATACTTCGAATACTTTTCTAAATTCTTTTTTTGGAAGGAATACAAAAATTGTTGGCCTAAATTTATTGAGCTTAAAGTAGAGTATATTCAAAAACTATCGAAATTTTCAACTCTATTTTCCTTCAGGCGAAAACATTTACTTTTTTTGTCGAGTTATAATGCCACTCCATCCCACTGTGCTTCGTATGTAGTTCACACTCTGTCTAGCTTTGGCAGCTACAATCATCAATATCTACCAATGCAATAAAATGCAACAACAAAAAGTGTTGAATATTTATGAATGATATAATACAGTCTATCTGCAGCTAATGAGAGAAAAGTGTGGGTGCTGTTGTCAATGCATTGTTGTGCTTAAATTGAGCGATGACAAAATACACCTTGAATGCGTCGATAATGAAAATCACTGTCACCGGCTATTCACACCGTTAAAGCAACAATAACAATACTAAAGAATTAATCTATTTATTGCATGCGATAAGATAAGTTTGTACGTACACTTATATTATATATTTAGGTATAGGTATAGATGTCTAGAGTAGAAAGTGATACGTCTTTCGGTGCTTCTGATATTTCAAGTTTTTGTTGTTGTCAGGCAGATAAGCTGATATTGCGGCCGTTTGAGCATGATCGGTGAGTCAGGTGGTAGTGAGGTAGAGGTAAGGCGAATAAGTTGAATTCTGGTAAAGGAGATAAGTAGATATGGGAAGAGAACTGAAAAGATACGTAATTTTTTGGATTCGATGCTTTAAAGCCTGCGCGTTGTCTAGGAGTATGTTTCCAAAACCAATTCGGCAAAGAAATGAGCAGTAGCGAATTCACGATTTCGGGAAGCTCTTGTGGGCAAATTTGTTTTATGATATTTCGAGGACATCTTTTATCCACAGTTTCTGAAAAATATGACTTTTTGAGTCCGAAGGCTGGGATGGACCTGAAAACCTCCCCTTGGATCCGCCTCTAGCAATGAGATATACAATTTTTGATGATTTCTCATTACTTTAAACGACGAGATGTCAATTTCAGATGTCAGAATCGGTGAACTCCTTTGTCAGCTCTCTCCCAGCGAACGCCGTTGTTCAGGCAACAACTCCATCCGTTGCCGAAGAGGAGCGTGAACTGCCTAGGGAGGCAAGGGTGATGCTGGCCCAACTTCGCTCTGGATATTGTAATAGGTTAAAATCTTACCTATCCAGACTGAACCCCGACGTGCCGAATGTCTGTCTGGCATGCGTCCTGTTCCCACACGATACTAACCATTCACCCACAACTTCAATCCATCAAGCTCTATGAAAATATTTGAAATAAACGGTCATAATGAAAGAACTCTTAACTCTTAAATGTTGGCTGGGCTATGGACCGCCGAGACGTGCACCTTATAAATCTTGGCCACTTAGAAGCCACATATCAGTGGCAAACAACACAAATATCTGCCGCCAACAGGTAAGTACAGTTGGTTGTAACTTTTTTTTTTTTTTGTTTTAAATTAATTGACGCACAAAGTGTAATAACCAGTTTTAGCAATTAGCTCACGCATGCCGTTGCCATACCATTTAAGTCACCGTTGGCGCTTTCATGTCTGGCATGCGCTGTTAAACCAACAACAATAAAGCATTTAATAAGCGGCGAAACAGCAAACTAATTGTATTAATTAAATTATTTTTTCAATCATGACCACTACGCCAATTATAACTTACATACCACACTCACTTTTATGGGCAAATCCACAAGAACGTTACCTTTTGCGTTACTCGTTTCTCGAAACATAGAAAAGGAGTCACAAAGCATGCATTCAAAAACTTCATGTGAAAGGTTTTATAGCAAAAATGTGGAAAGATACCAATGTATTTGCACATTTTTCAAGTATGTGATTTAAAAGGTAATAGCTACAAAATATAACAGGGTATAGTTTTTGAAATAGCAGTTCCATGTACTTGCTTGATTGGCGCCGAACAAATGATTCGAGAAAATCATGATTAAATATGAAAATTTAACAAAAAATTTAGTTACAGTTTCTCTGGCATTTATCAAGATGTATTAGTAATTCGTATACCAAATATAAATAAATAAGCCAAATGTCGTTTTTTCAGCGACATCAAAATTGTGTTGATAGAATACACCGAAACAAAATTAGGGGGAAATGTATGCCTTAACAAATTAAAAACTTTCATTAAAGCCAAAGGACAGTTTTAGTGGATTTGACCAAAAATATATATGTATGTATATGCAGGTACATATGTAGTTTGTGAATGAAAAATTATTTAATTATATAGTCAGTGATGGTGCAATAACTAGCAGTCTGTTTTGATTAACTTTCATACGAGCATAGGCACAAATCAATCGATTACTACCCTACAAACCACCAATGGGTTAAGGCCTGGATGAACATTCAGTCTGGAAAAAAGCGGGTAAGCGCTAGGTTCGCATTTGTTTGTGATTGTTTGGAATCAGAGTTTCACCACTGTTATCGCTGGTTGGTAGGATGGTTATCAGTTCATATACACAATTTGCTTCGGCAAGCGTAGAGAAGCTGAATTCCGAAGTCCTTAGAGAATTTAATAGATCAGGTAAAATCTTTTTCACAATTCATAAAAATTGAAGAAAAATGCCCATCACATCCATTGATACATTGATATTCAGTGGGTCAGTTTGTTGATAAATCCCGTTTGAAGTGCCTGATATCGTATACGATAATACACATTCTTCATAAAAGCACCAATAGGAAAGCTGTTCAATTCTCTTTCAACATAAAGAATAATGATATTTTACTGCAGCGATGGGAAAGCGGCTCGTACGAGTATTTTGCACTTACGGGTGAGCTTTGCACATTTAGGTGTCTACTGGTACTCATGCCAGCAATGGCTCATTCTAAAATAGTAAAAGGAAAGGTATGATTGTTGTACCCTCTCGTTATATGCTTAAAAATTGATAGAAGTATTTTTATATAAAAATATAAATAGTTTAAAATTTTAGTCACGACCGACCACTACGAGTACAAGCTGCATTGACGGCCCAGCAATCACTTTCCATGCTCTTTCCATACTACGCGCTATTTACATATGTAATCCAAATGAACCGTACCAGTAGGAAATCCATGCTATGACTCATTATTATTTAGCCCAATGATGCCCAACTTTTTGTTTTTCTATCTCATGAGATAGGCAAATTTTTGCTGCTTGTATTAGTTATAAAAAAATTGGGCATCGTTGATCTAGCCTAAGAACGAGCGCTTGAAAACTACGAACAAAAACAAAAATGCAATTGTCTCTTTTGTAACGATGATTTCCTAAACACCATAAAAACTCAAATAAGTTTTGCATCTTGAGAGGAATATTGGAGCTAATGGTGGGAATAAATGCTCAATAATGAGGCCTTCATATGGACTTGATAGACCTTTTTGAGATAAAAGACTACAAAGACAATTCTGCGAAGGATTAGAAAATTCCTTCAAAATTCATTTAAAATGAGTTTTCATTTGAACACTCTTTATAGCTTTTTAAAACTTGAATCAAGGGTTATAAAATGTTTCATTTCTGAAGGCACACAGTAAACTATGTATCATCCCGCATAAACTGTGAACTGGTTCGAAAGTAAAGGTGCTAGAAAGTTCAAAATTAATACGAAACTACAGAGTACATACCCGATTATGCAGCTGGTCGCACTTTAGACACCTATTAAGTGTAGATTCTTTTGTGTTTCCTCACAGGGTGATCACATATGTACATATGGATGCACAGGCACGCACTTCTAAATACACATTTATAGAAAAACAACAAATGGTATGTGCCATGTGGCGTGTGGCGTGTGGCAAGTGGCAACTGACAGCGAGTATCATCTTTCATTCTGCTGCTGCTCAATAATGAATGTTATTGAATGCTTCACCATGACTTGATTTAACCAATACTTTGGCCAGGTCGTACAACGCTTTAGAAAGGTTGCCACTGACAGGCGATGTGTATGCATGTCTAAATAAAATCTGAAAAGTCATCGAATTGTGTTTGGCTGACACACGAAGCTATCGTTTGGTTATCGCTGTATCAATTTGTTCCCACATTTGCTATTTTATTTCTGTTTTGCTTCAATGACTCCTTTTAACCTGCCCATGCCATCGAATTATTTAACTTGCTCGATAGTAAATACGAGTATATGAGTGGCAAGTAGTCGTATGTAGTACAGTTAGAGATGAACATGAAATTACAAACTGAGTCACGATCCCGTTCATGTGGACTTATCGCCATATTCATAAAAAATACAATTGGTTTAAAAGGACATTTCCATACAAATTTAATTTATAAAAGCTTTAATTTTTCATTATTTTATGAACAAGCGGGTCACATTTTATGACTCTCACTCATACTGCGATTTTTGTAAGTTGTAACGGAACCGATTCTTATTGTTTCCTTAAAGGGTGACTAGATTTATGGGGACTTACAAAATATATATGTATGTGACAGTGTTTCTGTACACTAGGAATACGGTGACTTCTATTTATGGCATTATATGAGGACTGTTGAATTGTCTTTTGTTTTTGAGTTTTGTTTTAAATTTTGAATACTGGTTGACAGGAGTCCCGATGTTCCACACTAATCTCTAGTTTGCTTCTTAAGTGGCGGCATTAGCGAGAAAAGTAGATATTAATATTGTCAGCAAACATAAATTAAATAAAGTCAATATTAAATATATCTATGTAAGTGTTTCCAAAAGGCAAAATACGTTTAGCAAGTTTTTCATTTGGAAAACGTTGTAAGACGTTTTGAAAAATGCATCGTATCAATGAAAGTGATCCCCTTTTAAACAATTGTAATTGCAGTTTTAAAACAGTTTTTAATTAATATTTTATTCAACGTAATTTATTGATAAAACTCCAATTTCGGCAACGAAGGTAAAATCGGGCTAGTATCCTAATGAATATGTACTAGCCTTTGCTCCATAGGTTGCTGACTCGAATCCCGACAATTTACTATTTTTTGTATTTAATAAATTATTATAATTATTTTAGAATAGTTATGTGAGTTAAAGCTATACATTTTTTTTTGCAATTTAGTACATATATGTACATATAATAAAAAAAAAGAAAAAAGATTTTTTTTGTTACTACCGAGACCTCCGAAAAACTTCAGGACGAGCTCCTTTTATTGTAGAAATACTCTAGAGCCCTGTTTTGGAAAATCGTTTGTCCCAGGACTTGCACCTTGTGTTTAAAAAACATAGATTTCAAGGCTTGGAAAATATTGTTTGAGAAACTAGTTTACTATATTATTTATTGTGTTGCTATAGAGATTCACTATTTGAGATTACATTTTTACTATACATTGTAAATTTAGTCAAGTCGAGACATTGCGGGATATGAGTATTTGTACAGTCGTTGACTGCAATTTTCACAAATGTAGGCTTTAATGAAATTATTTTGACAAAGACTGCATAAAAGTATGTGTCAATGTCTAATAAGAGAGCTACATATAAATTTAGTTTTAAAAAGTTATGCGAAATTCCAATTTTTTTCAAGGAATTTTCTTTGGAGTATGCAGTTTTACAGAGCATTAAATTTTAGTATAACAGAGGTTAATTTTAAGTTCGTGACACATTTTAGTGATTTTGGCAATTTTGTTGGTTGAAAAAGTCAACAAATTGGTTAAAAAACTATCTAACCTCAAAAAAATAACAATAAAAAACTTGAGTTTTGAAATGTTTTTTTGTTTGTTTTTACTAAAATAAAACTTATTTCAGTAAGAACAAGGCCAAATAAAGTGTGTATCCAAATCTTTATTTTTCGAACTAGGCCATCTTAAAAAAATATTTTCTAAAGTTTAAACTTAATATTAAATAAATTGCTACTAAAATTTTCTTGTTCATTAAATAGAAAGACTTTAGTTACTATGAGTCACTCAAATCTGATTGCCATCCACCAAAAATTATGATAACTTTGCATGTTACAACTTAAGTTGCCTCGGAACTTCGACCTTCTTGCTTTTCTCTAAATAGCTTTATTGCATTTTAAATAGATTTTAGAGGGAATATCTGAATTTTTGAAATATGTTGTTATTTGTAATTAAGTACTTAAAGTATCGTAAACATTTAATAGTGCCAAAACATTATCATAATCATAGTCTATTACAACACTTTTACAATGTTGTTGTACTGAAACAGCTAAACATTCAACCGTCGGTATGTACCGATACACACATATGTACTTATGTATTTATACACATGTTTTCCGTTGTAAAGCATTAATGAAATTTCGTTATTGAGGGGGAGTGCTGGTTGAGCTGACAGCTTCTGGTTATCGTAAATATTTCCGCATAGTTGTCAGGCAACTCTATGTGACTCGAACAAAAAAGTAAGAAATATTGTTGTCATTTCTATGTTTTTATGTACATACATATGTACATATGTACATAAGTACATACATACATGTGTGCAAGTGCTTCTCTATGCCGTAATTTGATATCTGCATATTAGTACTGGGTGTACAAAAAGGTACAAAAGCTAGTTTGTTGGGTATTTCAGAGGGTGGTTTAGTTGAATCCGCACAATTGAAGATTACTTCTAGATGATCCGGCTATATTGCAATATGATTTTCTTGCCAAGAATAGTTAAAATTTATTAATTGCTCAATTGCAAATTCATATTGGAACTGATTTACCGACAGTTTATTCATCTTCGATTCTACCATTACGAGATATTTTTGAGGAAGGCATCGGTGATCGGCATTCTTTATAAGAATTTAGCTGCCGGACTTTGTACATTGCTAGGGGATTGCTTCCAGTCATAACAGAGTTCGATCTAGCTTAAATATTGACTCCAAAATTGCGCAACCTACAGTAAGGTTTTTCTTGCTCCAGATCACCAATCGATTGAGGACCACCCGAGTCAGGTGCGAGAACCTTTTTTTCATAGACCTGACTTTTATCGTCCAGGTCCCAGAAACCAAAAATTTGTATAGCTGATAGAGTTGTTACTACAGTACAGCCTCCTCAACTCATCCATACATATTGAACAAGACATAAAATGCTTTGGTCGAATAAAAGAAGAGCCATTCCTACACATTGTATTATGTATCCCTTGTATGACACTAAACAGACCCTTCACGAGAACATGAAGCAACTAGGCAGTTGTTCCTTCCCTATGATGGAACCGGATACCCCAGTTGCATCTCCTGAATTCGAAGTTTTTAACATTTTCACACAAATCCATTTTGGTTTCCCCACTAAAGTCATGTATACGCTTAACTGGCCATCGCTATCTTCATTGTGCTGTGCAATAAATTATTAAATTTTTTTTTTTACATTTTATATGTTCACACATCGGAAATAATTAAACAAAAATGAGATTCTTTTTGATTCAGCGCACAGTTAACCCTCCGGCAGAATTGTGTTCATACAGACACACTTATGTTGGTGCCTAAACACACATACATACTTCTGTATAAAGTCAATGCCAAACGATGCTTAACAACAAAAAAATCCAGCAACATTTACAATTCACATTGTAAATAAAACTGTCAGCGTTTCCGGAGCTATAATTTATGTATACAAGTGATCCACCAGTTTTTTGAGGACGTAAATATATACAAATTTACTATTTCTTTATCATATTTTTCTCACACTCATGTTGTGTGACCAAGTCTTTCCCTAGCCCGGAAGTAATTAATGGGTCTCTAATTCAATGAGAGGTTAAACTCGAAAATCCCGCCTGTCAATGGTGTTATTGATTTAGTTGAGACTGTCATCTGCTCTTGAATATTGTTTTACCCAGCGTACTAGTACTAGTACAAGGGTATATTAATTTTGTCCACATAACGGTACTATGTAACGGCGAAAAATAATCGAGTTAGATAATGAGTTCCATATATGAAAGCTCTTAGGTTGAAAAGAGGAATTGATTAAGGCATGTCCGTCCGTCTGCCCGTCTGTCCGTCCGTGTACACGATAACTTGAGTAAAAATTGAGATATTTGCATGAAATTTGGTGTAATGGTTACTTTCTTGCCAAGGTAGGTTGCTACTGAAAATGGGCGAAATCTAATGATAACCACGCCCCCTTTTTTAACATATAGAAAATTTCAAATAAGATTCTAGGGCCTATATCAACTTAGATTTCCTTACTTGTTGTTTTTAATATTTAAATACTAACCACCATATTCATAAAAAAAATTTAATTGGCTTATGAGACTTTATTATTTTACTAGGCTACCTCTACAAAGGACGTATTCAGCAAATGACAAACATTCGGTTTGGCACGTTTTAGTTTCCGAAAGAACCGGAATCTGTTATCCCAGTTTACGACAGAGCAATCTTCTAGTGTGAAATATTTTGCAACTCGGTGGCAAAAGAATTGGCTAATGACGCTTAACTATACGTCACTTATCTATCTGCTCACATGATTTATTTCGGTTTTTCTTTATCATGCTGCTTTTCCGTTATTATTTATTTATGAAAAGTTCTTCATGTTCCTGCTGGCAGGTAGGACACTTGAGGACAATAAGTCATGCAAATACTCACAGGCGCGCTGCCTAACTAGTTTGACCTAAAACGTATAACGAATACATGCCGGATATTAGGCTGGTGTAGCTTTTAAACTGAAAATATTTGTATCGTCGTAGGTGTTCTGCCAGAACTGAGAAGGTTGGTCCCAGATGCACCTTTCGGACAATTCCAAGATAAGGTACTTCTACTTGGTGTGATTGAAGAGGACCTCTAGCGCGGAAAATTCACTCTTGACAGGTACTAATTTCAAACCTAGAAGAAAATGGCGTCTTCTGTTGAAGTGAAGTAATAGAGAAATGAAGTCCAGTTGAAAAACAGTCCCTGGTCTTTGTGTTTCATAAAATGTTACGTATCCGCCCCTTCATCCTCCACCGTCACATTGTTTTAAAGTAACCATATAAGGTTTCAGACAGCGTGACCCCTTACCGTCCTATATCTTTGATTTCATGCTGGAGAGAAGTCGTTTAAAAAAAATTAAGTGGAATGTGCACTTGACCGGATGTACCTACGGGTACGTATTTTGGTCCGCTGAATCCGAGTTCGAAGTCAGTTTGACCCGTAAAAATGATGAAAAACGGCAGTTTTAATGATAAAAAATTGTTTGGAACTAAACTAAGCGTGATTTTCATGTATTTCCATCCGCTAAATATGGGTCGAAACTTTACTTAGACCACGAGCCGTTTTAAATGTGAAAAAATCACAAAAAACTCTCGAAAACTCCCGAAAAATATAGTTTTTATGATAAAAAAAAAATCTTCTGGTCCAATTCAGATAAAATTTTATATCGAAATTTGAGGATAAACGGGTCAAACTGACCTCGAATTCGGATTCAGCGGACCAAAATACGTACCCGTAGGTACATCCGGTCAAATGCACATTCCACTTAATTTTTTTTGTGTGCCGGTGATATTAACGGTGCAAAATTAGTAAAAAAATTTCGTTTCCACTTGAAATGTTCGCTTGCAGTAGCTTTTAAATTTCTCTTCATATGAAAGAGATTGAGTGTATGCAAATGTGTAATGTCCCTGTAAAGTGTACGATTAGTCTCGGATGAGATTGGGATGAGTTGCAAAGGAACATGCGACTAATACAAGCGTTGATAGCTTTATATGAGTTGAAGTATTTTCCTGTCCGACAGGTCCACCTTACTAAAGCAAAATTTAACTGAAATTATTTAAATAAAAATATAATTTTCTTAGTACGATTGCATTTTCTAGCATTTTTCACAAAGTAAAGACACAAATAAAAATTCGCTTATCCTAAATGTGTCTAAAAGGGATTACTTGGGATCACTTGGGATCAATCATAGCGCGCTGTAGATAAAAAAGATTCATCGCTCTCTCGGATGTAAGTATGTACTTATGTATGTAATCGTGTGCATGCGCCTGAGTAGCTAACTTTGTGACGCATAGAAAGTGAAGGTTTGCGGTTAGTTGCCTTGAAATGATTGAAATGTTGCAAGTGAATGGACAGAGTAAGCTCAATGGTATACATTTACATGAAGTGCATACTTACTACATAAACACATGCATGCACATATGTAGATGAATAGGCGTGTAAGTCCATGATGCACATAAAAGCTAACCATATACAATAAGCTTTGGAAAATTCGTAAAAGGTAAGGGAAAAACTAAAAGAAATGGCAAGCGTTTGAGTTATAAAGATATATGCAAATCGGTGTAACTGTGCATATCATAACCGTAATTACGTTTCCACTTTACTGCAGGTAATTTACTATTTTGTGGAAATTGAATATGTCACTGCTGATATTAAAATGTTTTGAATTAGTATTTATTTAATTAAATATTCTATTTAAGCACCACACTACGGTCTGATGTGAAGATGAATTGGTAGAAAATGTTATTTAAAAAAAAGTTGATATCTTTTTTACAGCATTAGAAAATGGTGAAGGCACTTGAATGCATTTGGGACGGCAGTTTTCGAAAAACCTTGAAAAATAATCAATAAGAGTAGACATTTTTCGATGAATAGATGTAACACATTAATAGTTACGATGCAGCAATTATTTTTGGCATCTCTAGATCCGATATAAATTTCATTGCACTAGAACCTTTCGGATAGTTTCGTGATATAGGCCCGCTTGCCACTTCACATCATTTTGCGGAAATCGTATGAAGAATAGGGAAATTGATGTAACCGTGAAATTGTATCATCATATCTTTATCAGTCAATGAGATATCGCAAGTTCAGTATTTCTATAAATCTCCTTATCAGATAAGTTTTATGTATCACAACAATAGTATAACTTTTACCCAACTTCAATATTTTGTCCTAAGCGGTTCTATAGTGATTAACAGCCGAAGTTTGAAAATTAATTCACCCTGTTTTCCCAAGATTTTTTAAAACTGTCAATAACATTATCCATTTCATGAAAACTGTCAATAACATTATCCATTTCATGAAGCTACCAAAATTACTTTAATGTAGCTGCTTTTATTATTCAATTTTTCATTTTATAAGTTTTCTGAAATTTTCGATATCGAAAAAGGGCGTGGCTATAGTGCGATTTCTTCTATTTTAAATAGCAATTTCATTCAAATATCTAAATTTGTACTGAATTTAACGTGTTTGTGGGAGAGTGATAGGACGAACGGATATGTCTAAATCGGTTCCGCTGTTCATTTTGAGAACTTTGTTATGCAACTCTATATTTCCATCTCCATCTCCATCATGGACAAAACTATAATACCCTATGTACCTACTAGTACAGCTGGGTATAAAAATGAGTAATAAAACAAATGATAAAATTTAATAGCTGTCTGAGTATAACTTGTAGGCTTTCCGAAAATAGTAACTAATTTGTTTTAATGCATGTTTAACAGCAACAGTCATACGCGCATACAAATGTATAAGAACCCAACAGATAAACACCTGACTGGTCAGTGATCATACTAGTTGACAACAATAGTTTGATCGATAAACTCTCAAATTTGTACATTTTCAGCTAGTGTGGTATACATATGTCTACGGGAATCTGTGAATGACTTTTTCTAAGGCATGACCATGTTAAAAATACCAATTGCTTGTATGGAAAAATCTAGTTAGGTAACTAGTTTGGCTTAGCGGCCACCGTCTTAATTGTGTTCACTGCATTTCAAGTACAGACGTTACTCATACATACAATTGTTTGTTCAATATCATTTATATGTACATGGAGGAGACAACGTTATTGTGGTTTAGTTTGCATCTTGCGGCATACACGGCATATAATTGGAAAATAATTTGCATAAGGCAAATTAGCTTGAACAGCGTGTCCATCTGTCAACTGTGACCAAAATGGGCTGTGGTCGTTTTTCAAGTTGCGAATTTGGATGACGTAAAACGTAAAACGTGTACAGTAGTGAGTAGCAACAATACCATTAATGAGTCATCACACAATGCAATAAAATGAGCTATTAGTTCGATTATGTTTACTAATTATCACGGATATATTTATTCGAACAAGCATTTTCCTTTAAAAAATGAGTGAGTAGATTTTAGATGTACTGTATAACTGTTTTTATTTATTTTTTAGTATTTATTACAAGTTTTTATTAGAATAGACATAAACGCTAAAACTTTTCTTATAAATGTATTCATTTCTGATGCTGCCAGGTTTCTTCGTAAAAAATTGACAAGTTCTTTTAATCATCAGGCTTTCGGAACGATAGCAATTATCTAACAATTTATTTATGTTTTATTTACAAAATAACCAAGCTCCTTGAGGAATATGTAAAAAAGCATTGAAATCAAGAAACAACAAAGTTTTTGTGTTTTATATATCGCGTAAGTGAAATTTGTGTCAAAAACTTGTATAGGCCCCTGTCATCAAGAGAACTACATGTAGGTTTGAAAAATAATTTAGAAAAATCGATCTTGCTGGAAATTTTTTCCATAATGTCGATATTCGTAAGGAAAATGAGGAATTTGTGGTGGAAAAGTAGCAAAACTGAAATGTCACTTACGCGGTTTTTGTTCTGATTTTAGTTGTAGTTCTAAAGGAAACAAACACCAATAGTCGGAAGTTGCATACTTTTAGGCATTGAACTTGCTTTTCTCCTTTACAATGGCGTAGTAGTAGAAATTGACGTTCTTGTGCGTTATTTTTCAAGAATTCAATTTTATAAAATACGATTTACCAATCAGTAGATAATAATACATAAATAAGATAAGAATTTTCATAAAAATTATTAATCTTGACATCGAGGTTATTTATAGGAAATAATATTTTAAAAATCCGTTCCATCAATCTGAGTTAATTATTTAATAATATTTCTATGCACAAAACTGTATATACATATGTATGTATAGCTTGAAAATGTGTGAAATATTAAGCGTACTACCTTTGCCTTGACATTTCAATAAAACTTATTCTGCATCATGGAATTTGAGTAGTGGTGCGAATCGCACTTCATTTTACAAGTTTAGTTTTTAGTTTTTATTTAAAATACAATACAATTGCCATACTCAAAATATCAGCCCTCTGGGAAATAAATAAACTCCAAATACATTTCCATGAAAACCCACAATTTGTGCTAGAGTGAACTTTTTGGTAACCGAGTGCAATGAAAACAAATCGACTTAACCTTTACCTGCATGCTTTATAACGTTGTTGTTTGCTTAGCTGCGCTAATACTTGAAGCGCTAAATAACTTTTAACATATGCATGTATGTATATTTAACTTTATGCATGTACATATGTATGTACATATGTGCGTACTTATGTATGTAAAAACAACTAATATAAACTGACGCAAAGTAAGCAAAGCAAGCACATTCAAAGTAAGTACTTGAAAAAAAGGAAAAAAAACTGAAAAGAAAACAAAAACAAAATTTTGTAGCTGTTCGTTTGAAAAGATGCATTTTGTTAGTAAACTTGTGCCTCAATGCTAAATGATTTTCATACACCCCAGGTATTCTCACCTGCCCACGTAATTTCGCCGTCACTCAGCTAATTAGTTGCTCTAAAAGTTTAGCGACAAACTCTGTTTGCTTAATGTTTAGCAGGAAGCAAAACAAAAATATCAAAATAGCTGGATTAATAAACGTGGGGAACTACACTGCATGCTATGTATTTCGTAAAATTGTATATTGAGCTTTATCAGATGGTCATGCGTATTATGTTAAACATTGGGGACGTACTGTAATGGAAAGAAAGTAATGGCGAAATACGGAAATCTCACTAGCAGTACATTGCAAGGAGCTCTTCGTTACGGAATATAGTAGAAACTTTGTCATTTCTTGGTGGCAGCGGATGACCATGAAATACCACTGCTCACTATGACAAGGATATTATACAGATAGCTCTACGAGATCAATTTAAATATGCTCTAGAATTGCCCGCACTTTCAGTGTCGAAATAGAAATTCGCTTCTCAATGGTACAGCACCGCTTCAGACAAAATGATTTTATGGCCCAAGTACCGGCTAATATAAATAAATAAAAATTATACCGCTTCTCTTCTTAAAATGCATTTGGTTCGTCCAAGGGGTTGTTATAGCTTCTTACACCAATATTCTTGACGATTTCCGAACAGCATTTGGGTTTTCTACGTCTGAATTCGAGTTTATTACAATGCTTAGGTGTAGAAGGTTAGATTGTGATGGATCTATTGTTTCTGCATTAAAAAAATTCACCTTGCGATATGTTCGGGGTGTGTTATGTAAAAATGATAAATGGTAGGCCACAAGGTCTAGGAGCCAAATAAAACAATTAACGCACGCCACGGAATGGTCGAGTCTTGTGTTTTTTCAGCTTTTAAAATTTTTTTTTTTAATTATATATTTTTATAATAATTTATATAACAAAAGTAATTAGTAATCAATATTTTAAATGTTTTGAAAAAGGGCAATTATAAATTCATTACGATTAAAAAAATGAAAAAAATGAAGGTAATCAAGAATAAAAAAACAATTTAAAAAACTGAAAAAAATAAAAAATTATCAAAAATAAATTGAAATTATTTTTAATAATCGTAAAAAATCATTATCGTTTTTGAATTACTTGGAAAATAATCATTAAAAATTGTAAGTAATGGTAATAATCACTAAATGGATTCTCAAGAAAATAATCAATCAAACCGGTGTTCATTATGATTAGTAATCATTATATAACAGGTCTAAATAGAACTTTTCAAATGTGTTCATTGTAATTTAAATCATGTTAATGGATCTCCAGCGTAAAAGTCTGTCTGCTAAAAGCAACATTTGACTCGCAGCAGAGCAAACAAGATCAGAACATTTTGTTTTGAGGTCAAGGTCACAAAAATACTGTCACAAATCAAAAACTTTAAAAGCATCCACAGCAGCTTAAACATACATACATACATACAAACATAAATAAATAAATTGTATGCCGTTTTGTCTTGTCTCCGAACTATCCGGCGAAATGTAATACAAAAAGCAAAAGTAGGTTTATACTACAAATGCTCGTTAAAAATTTATATTTTCAGTAGATTTAGCACAAAGTGGAGAACTTAAAAATAGCACAACAAGAATTAATGCCCAACAAAATGTAAGCAAAATCCGTGAAAAATGGAAAAATTGTGAGCGAGAAAGCGGGACATAAAAATAAATAGCAAAAAGTGAATTCTGAATAATGAATGCTAGATTATACGGTGCATACAGTTCCGCTACATTTTACAGTGCCAACTGAGTGCTACATGTCGCGTGTACATATCTAAGTATGAATGATGTCAGTTTGTATGCTGAAAAAAACAAAAACAAAAAAAAAAACAACTATACAAACATAAAAACATCTTTATTTACTTGCACATACATATTTGATGCCGTTTTTCCGAATAACATTGAATATTTTATCAAAGCTAGAAATAGTATTACAAACTTTCAAGTGTTGGAGAGCTTTCTTCTCAATTTTGCAGCTAGCTGTAGTAAGACTTGAGTTCAAGTGAAACGAAAATTTGCAAAACAGTGAATCAATTTATACGAGTACTACGTATTAGCGCAGTTGAAGTGATATGGATAAGAAGCGCAAAGTAAAGTACATGCGAATAAGAAGAAATTTACGACAAGGCCTTATTCAGAAAAAATAAAGCTTTTAGACTAAAACCAATGCAAGTTGAGCATGAAGAAGTTCAAATCTTATGAATGAATGAATAAACAGATACTAACAATTTTAAGATAAATTCTTAGTTTCTTCTGCAGTAGAGAGAGATCGGTGTTAAATTTTTAAAATTTCCTATATCTATTTACATATGTAGCACAGGAAATCTGACCAAGTCGAAACTGGGTGCAACGCATACATGATGCTAAATAATGTTCAATGCTTCTTTCATCAGCGGTTAAGACTGGCGTTATAAATTTGGCAGCCAAAAAAAGCTCAAACGAATAAATATTCCCAAAGTTGCATTGAAATACTTTACTCTGTTAATTGAGTCCCCACTTGACGAAACTATACTCTTGTGAAGTTAACGAATGATAGCAATTGTTGAAAAGTTAAAGACTTGACGGAAATGATCAAAATTTAACATGAAAAATCTAAACATCGCACGTTTTGGTCGGAATCAAAGCTTTATAACATCCCTAGATAATCATGGAAAAACAAATCTACATGAATGTTACGTATACGCCATAGCCATCTATGTATGTGGAAACAAAATCTTTGACTAATAATTTGAATTATTAAAATTTTAAATTTTTGTAATTCTGAAATTTTGTAACTTAATAATGACTGAGTTTTCAAGGTTTCAAACTATAAAACCAGAAAATAAGAGCACCAATCGTTCAACAATTATTCTCGACAAAAAATAGTGAAGACTTTAACAGTTATTTTTCAAAATTTTTCAGAATTTCTCAACATAGCATTTGGATATAATGAACGCACGAGTCAAAGAGTTTACCGGGTTTCCTTGAATTCATTCAAAGCATCATCTGCAAATTTCGAAGCTTCCACCAAGTCTTCATTTTTATACCCAGCGTACTAGTACTAGTACAAGGGTATTATAATTTTGCCCACATAACGGTACTATGTAACGGCGCAAAATAATCGAGTTAGATATAGAGTTCCATATATGAAAGTTCTTAGGTTGAAAAGAGGAATTGATTAAGGCATGTCCGTCCGTCCGTCTGTCCGTCTGCCCGTCCGTGTACACGATAACTAGAGTAAAAACTGAGATATTTGCATGAAATTTTGCATACAGGTTACTTTTTGGCCAAAGTAAGTTGCTATTGAAAATGGAGGAAATCGGATGATAACCACACCCCCTTTTTCGATATCGAAAACTTCGAAAACCACATAAATTGACATAACTTGCGTAAAAACTGAGATATTTGCATGGAATTTGGTGTATTGGTTACTTTCTGGCCAAGGTGAGCTGCTGTGAAAATTGTCGAAATCGGATGATAACCACGCCCACCCTTTCGATATCGAAAATCACATAAATTAACATAAGTTGAATAAAACTGTAGATATTTGTATGAAATTTGGTACACAGGTTACTTTCTGGCCAAAGCAGGTTGGTGTTTAAAATGGGCGAAATCTGATGCTAACCACGCCCCCTTTTTTGATATAGAAAATTTCAAATAAGATTCTAGGGCCTATATCATTGAAAAGTCATGGTATTTGTATCTCGTTCTGAAAACTAACGCTGGGTATTTAATGTTCGGTTCACCCGAACTTAGACTTCCTTACTTGTTAAACTGGAATTCTCGACTCTAAGGCAAAACAATTGAATTAATGGACTCCCTTATATGACATGAGATGTCGAATTCTGTAGTCAAAATTTTGGAAGCAAAAGCAATCGGAAATTAGAAAATTAATCCTTTGGCAAACTGCCAGTAACTGATATTTTGACTTTGTTCAACATTTATGTTCATTACATTCGTTACAAGATGAATGGTATAGGGTTGACATAAGACACAATCGGTAATTGTTTAAACGTTTTACATAAATTACACCTTGGATTTGACTTTGTCCAAAGCAACAAATATTTTATTTGAAAAACAAATGAAAATGGCCACCTTTGTAAATATTTAAAACATGAGAAGTTTTGAGATACAAGATTAAATTTGATGAATACCCCACCCCAACATCCTGGAGCTGGCACTGCCCCACATATAAATGAGCAATGTTTGTGTCAAAAGAAAGAAATTGTTATGCCACGGAGCTGAGATTGTGCTTATTCTGAAATAATTCCAGGCAACCACCACCTTCTTCAAGCAAGATAAGCCTTGTTTCGTAAAAGTTTAAAAGACTCCCATAAATATAAGTTTACTTATTACTGAGTATATTTAGTACTTACGACACAATGCGCATTGCGGACAAGTAGGTTAGTTATTGTTTCTTATTACCTGAAATTAAACAAAATTAAGAGCGAATCAGTATTGCATATAATTGAAAAAATGTCAAAAAAACTTCATATAAAAACAATACATACATGCTTAGGAGGTAGTAAAAAAAGATAGCTTAGAAAGGCCAGACAAACATTTTAAGGAAAATAATTTTTTTCTTTAAATTCCATTGTGGTATTTGCTTCGCGTTTTTTGTACATTTTTAAATATTATCTAAACTCGATAGCTACTTATCGTTAGAATTATACTATACAGATTTAGT
Source organism: Sphenella marginata (assembly GCA_951509765.1). Taxonomy (NCBI): domain Eukaryota; kingdom Metazoa; phylum Arthropoda; class Insecta; order Diptera; family Tephritidae; genus Sphenella; species Sphenella marginata. The sequence continues at coordinate 29,693,839 of OX608082.1, forward strand.
AAGTTCTGCCTTTTTACTTGACTTTACAGCAATCATTGCGAACGATTGCAAGACGGCAATACTCAAATACAATTTTGTTTAAATTATTATCGATAGAGGATGGTACAATCGACTACCTAGCTCAGCTCTCAATGCCTACCAAGTATTTAGTTTATCACACACTTTTCTGCCTGAACTGAGATTGACAATAAATTCCAATTAACGAAATAATCGACCACTGTTGGAGCTGAAAACATTGCAAACCAAATATACACAATATCTATTTAAAACCACAAAAACCTATTTAGCCAAATTCGAAATCATTCAAAGAGCAGACACACCCAAATACTAATAACAATATATTCGAAGATCCCCAGAGTAATTACTAAAGCAATTTTCATATCTTACCGCACAGCACACCTTAGGAAGCAACAAGTCAAGTTTGTATGTATGTATATTTGAGTGTAAAGGAGAAACATATTTTGGTTAACATTGGTATCACGTTTGTAAATATTTCAGGAAACTAATACAACTAACCTGCACTCAAAGCAAGTGTTAGCCAAACTAGTATGAAAACCAAGCCCAACTAGTCAGTCAAGTGTTGCAAGGAGTTTGTACTTTTAAAAAGACAATGTCCTCCGAAAGGTTAATTTTCAGTTTTCGAACAGTAATAGTCTCAAATTAAAAAAATGTAGTTTGATGGAAATATTTGAAATGACAGAGCAAATCGGATAAGTATCAGATATAAGTTCAAAACAGACCAAACAATCCAGTCCGCTTTTACTGTCAATTGTTTAGTAAAAATAATTTAAAGTCCTTCGTTCATGGTGGAGAAGTACTCTGTTGGGTAATCTGCCACACTTCTTGAGCATTTGTCCTCTTTTGGTTCAGTCTAAGATGATTCAGAAATGTCTGACTGTGAACTAGTACTTCACCTGACTATTTTGTTGCTTTACTGGAGGGTATATGTATATAATATCTTTGTATGCATGTGTGCGACTTCGAAACTTTTGGTTGGAACTGCGCTCGTGGCAACTATGAGGTTAAAGTTAACCAAAGTGCTGCAGCAAATGAATGTGCCAGTTGCAACAATATAAATATTTGGGATATACATACATACATATATAAATTATAAAGTGATGCCAATATTTTGGATTTTTCCTGGATTCCTGGATTTTTCGGATCTGATTTTACAATCCCGAAATCTCGGGATTTCTCCCGGGGATTTAGCTATTTACTATTCTTTCAGCAGTTGAGTCAGAAAAAAGCGAAGAAATTGTTTGAGATAATATTTATCTAACCTCAACTATTATATAACAACAACAATAGGCTTTGTAATATAATTTTTCTTTTTTTATTTAAAACGGAAGTTTTGTTTTTAATATCTAAGCAAAATGAAATGGCCGCTCAAAGTTTTGCAATTTTAAGCAAACATTTTATGAAATTTGTAGTGATATTTTTTGTGCAATTGTGGAAATCGAGCAAACAACTTTTGTGTAAAATTTTGGGTTTGTTTGTAAACAAGGGATAAATTTTAAATATACATATATGAAAAAACTGAAATGTTTTAAAGTTTCACATAGGTGTTGACTTAGTTTTAGTTATAGAGGATATCAAATTCAAATAAATAAGAACAAAAAAAAATTAAACAAATATAAAACTTTCTCCTGATTTCCAAAAACGTTTGCTTTTACTTTGTGTAACAAAATCAACAGGAAACTTACAAACACAAACAAATAGATTTTTAGCAAAAAATTATAAAGTTTATATTCATAAATAAATCACACATATTTTCAATGCTGAGAGTGCCGGGATTATCCAAAAGAAATTTCGCGATATTCGGAGCAACAGAGAGGGTTTACCATTCCTATTACACACACACACACACACGCACATAAACAAACACTCAACAGCCAAATTCATAACGTCCACAAAGTCTTTCAAAGTTGTTGAGTGCGGCTAAGGAACGTCACAACAAATCAAACATGCAGAGATACGAAACGGGATACTGAATTAGTGTAAATAATGAAATAATGGAAAATCACTTGGGAGCTTTGTGTGCGTTGTGGCTATTCTGAATATAAATTTACCAAAAAAAGATAGGGAGTGTTGGAATTAGTTACAATGAAAAGCCATTTCTGAAAGTTTCCGCTTTTAATGTATGAACGTGGTAACGAAAATGAGATACGAAAAATAATAAAAATTTATCAAAATATTCCAAAAAATTTTTTGCATAATTTTCAGTGTGAAAGAAACGATTTATTTTGGCATAGATGCTAATGGATATTTGATAGTTTATATTTTATACACCTATGTATGTATGTGCTTTAATGTTTTTTAACAGTTGAAAAAAAAAAAAAAAATCAATTAGTGGATTTTGTACAGGCCAACTGGGGTATTTATTTTTCTTTTGTACCTGGGGGTTTCCGGTATTTTTTTCACTTCTATAAAAAAACGTCTTCATAAACAATGGTATATGGTTTGTATTTGTTTTTGATCCGCCACTTTTAGGAGAGAGGAGCGGTTCCGAAAAATGCTTGCACAACTAAGATAGGGATATGGAAATGTGACCCAATGGAAAAAGCACCTAAGCACTTGTAAACAGTGAGGAAACACAACAAAAAAATCAATGTGACTGTCGCGATAACGAAATTGATGCCTTTCACACTTTGTCGAATAGGCTACAAGGAGAACGAGAATCCCGTAAGATTATCGCTTCGCTTCCGAATCGCATTATAATGCCTGGTAGAATATCGAAAAAAGTCTTTTCTCGCGGTGCCAGAAAAAAAGTTTGTTTGGTTGTACAATGAAATAATATTTTATTTTTTGTTTTCAAATTGTATCCTTGGAGAGTTTCTTTTCCAACTGATATTGAACTAGTATTTTCCCGCACTCTCAGTTCTATGCTAGATTTGTGCCACTCTAATTTACTGCCGGGCTGCGAAATTATTTAAAAAATCTATCACCATCTTGTGTAAAGATCCAATTTGCTTGCTGCACTGAGAGACATTAACGCCAAACTGACATTTTAGAAATATGCATTTTTATGCGAAATCTTCTTGGAATTGGGTGGTCGAATTGTCAGTGAATGCAAAGCCATTATGTATACGTAAATATTAGGGTACATATATGTATACATAAATATGTACATATGTATGATCTTGCTTAAATAACTAAATACCCTTCAGAAAAGTTATTAGTTTCTAAATTTAAATCCATTTCAAGTAGATAGGATAAACTTTTGGGATCCGTATGATAAGAAAATCCTACGCTTTTAGTGGAACTATCATAAGATATCGAAAATGAATGTAAGCTTGGACAATCCCGCCCTTTGTGTACAAAATCATGAAGCTTTTCCCTTCTTTGTGTTAATTGACTCCATTTGAAAAAACCAAGGGAATCAAGTTATTCTTCACTATTTTTTTTTCATTTAACAGGCTCGTGCCTTAAAAAGCGGCCGGAATATTCAGTTTCCTTGGAAACATTGCGAAAAGATCTTGTCGACGGTACACTTGCCAGGTTTACAGTCGTAGTGTTCAGGTCCAATCAGCTTGTCTTCGGTGGGCTTCAGTCGCTGAATAGAACGTTATATATGTACATACATTTAGGCAGATTAAGTCTGAGCTGGTTTGATTAAGTCTGAGCTTGTTTGATCGGTTTGCGGAGAACTAATCTCTTGTGGATTGTACTGAGCAGACGTCAGTTCTATGCTGGAGGCATGCGCTTTTCGGAACATTTTTGTTCCACGTTTCTTCACCTCCGTGCTTGAACAACTAGAATGGTGGTTTCTCATTTCAAGGCGTTTTATAATTTTTAAGTTGGCCATGGATTGTGATATCGGCTTCATTATCTCCCTCGCTATTTAAAAAGGAGCAGAAGTGGTTCCCACATAGCTTAAGGGTCCGACAGGCAAATCTTACTGCCTCTGTAGGACAATTTATTCCTCTAATTCGCTGGCTCTCACTGTTCGGTTACATTTTAAGGTCGAAGATTACACTCAGAAAGCAGGAACTTTATGTATTTCTAAGTAGTCGAATTTTTCCAGTGGTAACAGCCAAATAAGAGTGCAGATTAGTTTTTACAATAATGTTGTGGTTTGGTCTTTTTCCTACAGGGTATGTATGAGCGCATAAACAGCAAATTGATTGCAAGTGTGCCACATTGCATTTGTTTAAATAAGAATTTGTGCGTTGTTTAGGTTGAGCAAATGCCTACTGAAACTGTTATACTGTTCAATTGTTGTTATTGTTTGTGGGTGCGTTAAATGTATGCGATAATAATGCAACAGGCAGACGTTTTAAATGTGTTTTTATTTGTTTACACAACGCCTGCAATAAAATGTATGTCTGTATGTATTCGTTTATAAGTGGCCGTCAATAAATGTGACGTTTGCCCTCCAAATACTCGTAATAATGAAGATTGTTGCTTGGAAAAATTGTTTAGTGATTAACGTTCATACTTGGCTGCAATAAATGTTTATTCAATTTGTAACTATTGGACTTTTATTACAAAATATATTCATATACTTAAAGTGTTAGAACTTGAATGATATGCAAACGAAACTCTAAACCTTAAAATCTGCTACGCTCTTCATTCTTCCTACAGCCTACCAAGTCCATAAAGTGAGTCCATTCATGAAGTAGCCAAATGTTGTTGGCGTGTATGTATGTATGTTTGGTATTAAGCGCCATAAATCATCATAAAATCAACAAAATTATATACTCTGCTTATCTGGGTCATTAAAATTTGTTTAGTTGAGTGCCTGACCGATTGAGCATATAAAACAGATGTCTATAAATATATAAGTATATACATATGTATGTACACATACATATACATACATTTAATTTGTTGTCTGTACATTGACGTACATATGTACATACATATATGCATGTAATGAGTGCGATAATTTAACAGAAGTGTGCTGAAATCGATAATCCGCATTTACATTTGCCATACACACACACAAATATACTCGTATTGCGATAGCAAACAAAACACGCAAGGTAATGATATGAATGGATCGAAATAAATATAGACTTCAACACGGAAAAAAATTTGAATTGAGGTAGGTAGGTCAATCAATCTTTTCTGGCACTAACTTAGGTAAAGATTAATATATCTTGAAAGTATTTAAGCTGGTTCAATTAGACGAAATCCACGCCCCTTTTTTCATAGGTATGCAAAAATTCGAATTTAGAAAAAAATTTGAAATTCATCTATAAGTGAAAAAATGTAATATTTAATTAGAATTAAATTCGATTAAAGATTTTACAACCCATAATTTAAAAACTGCTTAACACATTCTATCTGTAAAAGGTGAGAATAACAGAAGCCAGGCAGGGAGTCCCTGTCTTTTTTATATGATACCACAGCAAAACGCTTCTACGCTTTGGACATAAATGCAGCACAAGCTAAACAAACGAAATCTGGGCTTGGCACCGCCTACTCTTGGAAAATTTAAAAAATTTTGACATATCTAAAAATTATTCATTTAGATCAAATACTTTCAGACTTATGTCAAATTAAAAACCTGGGGCTGTGGCATCGCCAACTTTTTCAAAAATATACATATCCTATGCTTTAACCTGTGATCCAAAGAATATACTGTGAAAATTTCAGAAACATCGGTTGAGTACTTTGGACGCCTATAAAGGACCTACAGACACACATACATACATTCATTTTTATTACCAGATGAATCTATAAAAATTTGGCCGTTCGACGAAAAGTTCGCTTTAAATTTTTATCTATGTTATTCCAGTCGATAAGTGCTAACTAAAAACATTTTGCTAATATTACAGATTTATTATTTGATGTAGTGCATCAAATGCTTCTCTCACGAACAACGAAAATCAATTTCCGCTTCATTATTTAAAATCCTCTTTAGCCTTATCTGCCAACAAAAAACATTTTTCATATGCAAATTCCCCGCAGGTGAGGCAAATAAAATTACATTCGTATTAATTCAAATCGACTAAGCAGTTAAATATAGCTTTCGGCATTTCGATTATCGACAAGAATTACGATATGGTTAATTAGAAAGAGAGCGCCCTCGCCAGCAACAAATTTCAAATATTTATGAGAACTCAAGCATTCAAGCAATAAACCGTTAAATCGATAAGAAATCAAATGCTTGTTTGCCGCTTCATTATAAAAATGTCTTGGGTGAAAAATATAAAATATCGCTAAATATGTATCTTTAAATCTTTATAAATTCAAAAACAAAGTATCAAAAAAACTTGTGTAATAAATTTAAGGACTGGGAAAGCGTTTACTTAATAGCTTAAGGACTAGGTATGCTGATTTTTTGGAATTTTTATAGTCCCGGGATTTACGGGATGGAGAAATTCGCTCATTCTCCAACATTTTATGTTGAGATGAGTGAAGGTATGGATTGAGCAACTAACTAATTTTAAAATATGTAACCATCAATAGGATTTTTAATATTTTTTTCTTTTGTTATTTCTAATAGGAAGGCAAAATCTAGTAGATATATAATTTTTCCATAAATTTTTTAATGAAATTTTTTAAGTGGAACATCATGATAAATACTATTGATGTTTTTGTGAAAAAGAAATCGTTTTTATCCGGCCAATAAATGTAAAATTTACATACTTAAATGACTCTAATTTTAGGAGTTAAAGCCGTGTTAGCTCATTTTTTTGTAATAAAACATGTCACATTTAAATAAAGAAAATAACATATTAAATAAATAAATAGAAAACTTTCTTGTTCACTCTAAACAACAAAATTAACCAAAAAAACAAATTTTAATTTAATCAACAAAGCAATTAAGTGGATTTACATAAAAGAAACACACATAACTAGTTTTCAGAAACTTATTTGCAACCACTAAAATCCTACTATTGTGTAAGAAATCGTTATTTCGGGATTAGCATCCCTACCACAGACTTTTTAGTATTTCAAACTGGCGAGGTAATATGCTTGTTGATAGACAAATTGGCTTCGCTTCATAGTTACTTGTAATAGAGTTATTAAATAGATTTTAGATAACTTAAAATTAGGTATTTGCAGCTTATTGCGAGCTCCAGTAAAGAGAGCGGAGGGTATTGAAACAATAATAAGCTTTGCAGGCGATCTCATGAAGCAGCATTGTTTGAAGACTGGTATGATAACGTATAAAATGGCAATAACAAAAGCATTGTCTCACTCCAAATTTCAGGGCAAAATCGAGTGTGTACACGCTAGGGACGTTACGGAAGTGAGTTTACCGTAAAGACAAAAGTTAGCAAATATGCATACCTGAAAAGTCCATGTAAATAGATCGATTGATGAATGGAATTACATACATGATTATTTAGACACGAAAAAACTATTCGCGTGATATTACCGTAGACAAAGGGAGTAGGTGAGCGTACACCAAAGTAATGACAGCTCCACTGTGCATAAAAATTTCAAATCATTTTCCAGCACAAAAATGTTTGTAAAAAAATCTAGGACAAATGCACATTCAACGCTTCATTTGAATAAAAACTAGGAAAATAACATTAAATTAATTGAATGAACATGGAAACAATGAAGCGCACATTTCAATTTAAACATTTGGTGGTAATAGCACCCAAATCGCGAAGTATTCGCAAAATATGGCAAAATATTAATTGAATACCATAAAAAGCATTTGCACTAATAAATTTATTGATCTCTACCCGTCAATTGCTTTCAACTTGCACACCGAATTTGGAAGTGGCTCGTGTTGTCAAGCATCGGATGAAAACAATTGCCTGCTCAGTCATGCAGCCAGCCGTTGAATGTTTAGTAAAGCCATACAACGTGCACAGCGCATGCCGGTACACTCGTGTGCGAAAAAGTAGTATTAGCAAATTTGGTGTTGTTGGTAGTTATAAAATGTTTGAATAATTTTCGAATACACAATTTAATTTGTTATAGCACAGTAAGTACTGCGGAACACTTGTAAAGAGTCTTAAGTTCGCGTGAAAGGGAATATTACAAAAATTGTATGTTCTTTGTCTTAATAAGTTCATCAAGTCCTGGAAAGAAATTGTTTGCGCTACACAGAAATGAAATGTCTTGTGGGCTAATTATTCGGAGCGGTTTGAAATTCAAAAATTGTTTAGGCAGCATATTTTTTTTATCTTTTAGCGATGGCATACCTAAAAATATAGCGAAGTAAAATTTCCATTGGTCTTTTTTAATTTACTTAATTGATTTGAATATGTTATTTTTTGATTTATTTAAATGATTGCTGTTGATTGCGAACAGTTTCCTATCTCATTTAAAGTGATAAAAGTGGTATGGAAAGTTTTCTATCACAAATAAGATATTTCGCTTTTAACTACATCAGGAATCAGTGATATGAGTATTATTAGGAATTAAATCGCTATGACCTCATATTGATACTGGAACCATTATCTATGTATGTAAAGTAAATGGGAAAGGAGTAGTAAAACTAGCCCCTTTAGGGGATACTTCTTAATTCTCGAAAAAGTAGCCTAAAAAAAGCTGAGTTTTTAATAAAATGTAATGATCAAGAATATTTTCCCTTTTGGAGAGATAACAATCCAGTTTCTTAAACAAAATACTGGATTGCTAGATCTTTGCCAAACTATCTAAAGAGTATTCTTCTACTAGCTCACCGTACAGTATAGTAACCTGTTTCCGATGTTATTTGAAATTATTAACTTCTATTCTCTCAAGGAATGAAAAAACTGGATTGAAGTTGAATCGGCATCGATCATCGCAATCACGTTTTTACGACTGTCGGCCAGTGGTTCTGAGAAAGAGAAAAAGTAGTTTAACTAAACTAACCCGCTGCTAAAAATAGATTTCCACTACCTAAACAAACGGAATGATTATGTTATCATCCCTAGATGGAACATGGGAGTAGAATATTTTAACAAAACGTCGAAAAAAATAGATCTAAACTATAAAATCTCTATCATAATTAATTCATGCTACCGTTCCAACTTAATGTAATATAATTATGGAATTAACTGCGTCCATACCTTCAATGCTGTTTAAGCTAATGAAAGCCGATGACTACAAATTATGATAGATATTACTGCCAGGATGAAAGTTTGATACGGTTTATCGTGTCCACAGGAGGCGTGATGAACAGTAGTTTGGACTTTTACTGGTATACATATCATGAAAAATAGATACATATACCAATACTTAATGCTTTTATTTTCACTGGGTAACAACATTATTTGTTACCGGTAATAAAAATCACAAGTAAAGGGTCAAACTTCTTTTGAGAAACGATAAACTAGACAACACTACCCGAAAGTGTACCCGTATTAACAACAACAACACATTTGTACACATTTTTCGCATTTCCTGCAAAAGTTTCTGGTTAATATTGTTACCATCGGCTTGTGGGTTCACACAAAAAGTTTTTTATAAGTAGAAAAGTTTATGAGAGCAAATTGTGGAAAAATTCCAAAACAATGTTAGAACTTGATAATTGTAGTAGCATTTCCCGATATAAACCGCGGAGGGGATTAAGGCTAAGCTTCTCTTTCCATATTCTTATGTAAGTCTATTGAGCTTCATTTACAAATTGTCGAGATCTCATGATTTTATGCCTTCTACGAGCAGCTGTCCGTCATGCCAGGTGAATTTTTGCTGGCAAACATTTGATGGCAGAAATACTCTTATACGGGTTCTATTCCAAATCGAAAAATAGTGACTGTAACTAGTAATATGAGAACAGCCAGGATATAGTTCTTGCTTCAAACGTTTATTTTAAAAAGCTTTTAATCTATTACCATTTTTTTTTTAATTAACACATTGTGCACAATCGAGTCTAGTGCGCTATGTCTATAGGTACGTTATTTCTTACATTAGGACCACTAATACCAGCTGTGTAAAAGTTTTACTTAAAATAAATTACCAATGTTCCTTAATACTAATTTTAAAAAAGTCTTAATTTATTGTATGGGTACTTCATTACCCTTTCTCCACACAAATTAAATTCGAGCTGTTGTAATGATATCAAAAGTTCTTGAAAGTCTTTTTGCGCTATGACGTTTGAGTCACGCATTCAATTTAACTTGGCTGAACCGAATCATGAAACTATTATTATTCTCATTCAATTTATAACGAGAAAGGAGAGAATTTGTAGAGTTCGCGGCGCTCCTTTCTGTTGCGATTACAGTGGGCTTTACTCTTCTGTGCATTACGATTTAAATCTCTAGCGTTATATCAAAATTTGTTTTTTGGGAATTCTTCATTGAATGAATCCATCATCCGATGAAATGACAAAATATTGGATGCTGAACATGAAAGAATTAGATTATTACACCGGCACATGGTCAGTATATCTGAAAATTTTACTTAATATAACATACTAGGTGTAAAACCAAAGCGTAAGGGAGTACGGGAGGGACTGTCTGATTTGCTGTTCGATATTTGTTTAGTATTGCATTCAATCCTTGAGGATGCCTGCTATGTATCCACAGGTTGGCGAGAGCTCCAGAAGACTCCTACGAAGAAGTTATGACTGTTATTCGAATTCAGCACAAATAACCTCAACGTGTAGGCGCCATTGAATATACATTCAAAACATGTGTTGAGGAACAGACAAACCGATCTCATACACACTCCGGTCAAGGAGCCATCACTAAGATTTGACAACCACTTAACCATTTAGTTTAAATTGGCTTCGTAAAGTGGAGATTAGCTATTACGCCCACTGTTCCACGTCAAAAAATTGCATCGCCAAAAATTTAAAACATTTCCTGCTAAGAGGCATTTATCAAATTAATCACGACGACGACCAGAGATTGGCGGTCGGTCCACTTAATACTAGCAAAGTGTAAGACGATTTCAACAAGCTGTAGCTCCAAACGCAATGAAGCAATAAGACAAACCATTATGCACTGACATAAAAATTACCAAAGAGATGCGATCTTCGAATTGGGTGCATGAAAGCGCGACCAGGCATTTCGCTTATCTGGAATGTAGTGGAATGCATCGTCCGGTCTTCACATCTCATTTTCATCTGCGTCATAAACTGCAAGAAAGCAAAATTACTTCAATTATGCCGTTTGTTGGCAAGCAACAGGGGTACAAACAATTTACTCTTTAGGCTACAGGCTTTTGGTGAAAAGTCATCAGAGGAAAGCGGAGGATCAATGAGGCTTTGTCACAGTGCACAGTCAAACTGCGCCTGCCATTGTCAGTGCGCTTACTGCACAATCGCTTAATTATGTTTTTGTTGGAAGTAGCTGGTTGTCTGGTACAACTTCGCTGTTTGCCACAATGTATGGTTGTGTGTGTGTGAACAAATTGCATTTGAAATCTCAATTTTAAAGATACGACTTGCCATCGCAATACATAAGCTTAGTGTGCGCTGAGTTGCAGATCGCCAGATGGAAGCGCAGGCAGACATTTGTTTTTGTTGCAATTATCGTTGCGGTGCAAGCAGACACAACCGTAGTGAGCATATGTGGCGCGATGCATAAAAATTGACACACTTTTGCTGCCTACCACACGAAGTAAAAACAGATGCCCCAGGGCAATGGCAAACAGTAGCCGAAGCGCAGTAGTCACGACAGAGACAACCGCAGAAGTGGGTGTGTTGCACATTTTTATTTTTATTTGCAAGTTTTGGTTTGCGTGTCCGTTTTTTCACTTTATTCCCTGTGTACTTTACATGCTGCTGATAGCAGGGTTGGGCAAAGTGCATTGAAGATGTCAATAAAATAGTCGGAGAGCTGGCGTGTAACAGAATCCCATGGTCCACCATGGATAAATAAAATCTTTCGTAACACAGATGTTTATTTTGATTTAAGAAGAGACTTTTCATTTCATCTTGGAAGGTCACTTGGGCGATAATAGGGAATCGACATAAACTTATTTTTCGCAGAGACATTGGTCTTTGATTATATTTATATTAAAGTATGTAGAGTTTTATCTACTTGAACATGTTTCTAGAATAAACAACATTTCATGTCTGTGCTAGTGAGCTTAAACTGCATTTTATGTCTAAGACGGAGTATAATTTTCGAATGACGTAAATGTAATTTTAACATTTTTAAATCAAGGTTTGTGTCTATGGTTAATTTTTTGATATCTTTCACAACAAACTTGAGTTTGGCTTTTTTTTGCTTATTGTCACAGCTGTGCTATGGTTTGTGAATAAAATAGTTGACACAGGGTGACCTGGAAAAACATAAAAAATATCTTCATATCACTAACCATCTTAATTTTTTTTTTCAGAAGGGGATCCTGTTACTTTTCTTTTTAGCTAAAATCTGCTACATAGCAAGCTTTTAAGTTGCTACCAACTCCGAAATAAGCCGCCTAAGCTTCGAATTATCACTAGCAGCCCTTTTCTAGAGTAAAGGTCACATTTAACTGCGATATGTGTAAAATTTCCTCTACGGTGCTTTGTACGGATATGCTCAGGAAAACTTTTATCTTCATCAACCATTTTTACTGTCAAATAAATTTAAATAAATTCAGTGATTGCACCATCAGTCGGTGCCAATGTAAAAATGCCCAACCCTGCCAAAAGCAATGCGAGTCGCGGCCGATTACGTGTGACTGCAATTACACGCCCGCGCCCACTAACCCATTGTCTCTGTGGCTGTCTGCCTCTTTGTCTGACTGCTTATTTGTGGTGTTGTTTGTTTGTTGATTGTCGGCAACATTTCAGTCATCTTTTACATTTTTTATGTTGCTACAAGTGGCATGTGCTAAGGCGGCAAATACTAATGGTTGCACGTTACACTATGACTACAACAAAAACAATATACATATTTTGTTTAAAATGATGAAGTTAATAGAAAAATGAGCTATTAAAATTTTGACTTTTAGTTGCGCCCAAAATTAACGAGCCACATTCTTCATTTGAACACTTCAGGTTCACTCAACTCCACCCGCGCATCTTCAATCGTTTCGTGTAGAATTGCCAATCAGTGTCTGCATCTTAATTTGATTCTTCTCAATTTATTTAGTAAATTGACTGTTCAGTCATTCCATTCAACAGAATTTCGCTCCCAGCCACTTGCTGAGTTTATTTGTTTGTTGTTGTGTTGTGATATATGATGGCTGTTGTTGTTTTAATTTTAGTTGTTATTTCCCCCAATTGACACAGTAACCCCGTCCTATTCATAATAGCAAAAATAGACTTTTTATTTCTCATCCATTTCGTTAGGCTTGTTTCCGCTTTCTCCCATTGGGTACGTTCGTGCATTCGCATAAAATTTTGCCATTTGCTACGTGCTTTCATGAATTGGCAAGTGTCTGCACATTTGTCACTTGACGTCTGTATGTTCGGTCGGTTGTATGGAGGTATATTTGCTTTCTCACATAGTAAGAAATTAACTATTCCATTGTTGAAGCTGCACAATGTCTTTCCAGTAAATTGGTTTCATGGGTCGATTCGGGGTATGAAAGGGGGACAAAACATTTGACACCGAGATTGTGTTTGAGTATCCATTTCAAAGCATTTGTTTAGGTAAATGTGTAAATACGAAGAAATGCTGGATACTTTTTATTTGCATACGAAAGTGCGTAATACTTGTGCTTCTTACGTAAATGCACTTAAAGGGTGATTCAATGAGTGCCAGTCAGCTTCCAACAAACTATCTACCGTGCCTTCTATTGACTTAGAGTACACATCGAGATAAACCTTAACAACCCTTAGGGAAGCTTGGCTGTCAGCATTCTTGTCCTGTCACTGAAGCACCAAATATTTTGTAAAGTGGAAGCATTCGCCCCTAGAGAAGAGAGGCACTCTCCCAAGTCTGACCCAAAAGCCAACATTAAAGAATCAAGAAACAAGGAGATGGCTTTAAAAGTATATTTATTTATAAACACATAAAGGGGGATAGACTTATGCCTTAAGATCTTCTCTCTCCAAGGGCAAACACCAGGTGGCAGGTATTAATTCACTCAACGCAGACCCCTAGGGTTCATATAGTGTTCCAAGAAACGAGTGACTGTGATGTAACTGATAATCTTTGTCACTATCCAGTGAGTAACAGATTTTGATACTCGGTTAGAAAAGAAGAAAAGGGCGAGTGGTAATAAAGAAGCACAAACCAGCTGCATCCTTTAGTTGGACGGGCGGTGTTTGACAGTTTACAGTGATGTTATTTGGATTTAGTAAATTTCGTCGCCTAAGTTCTTTAAAAGATCTTTTAGAAACATGTAAAGGACTTGGAAAACATTTTCTCCCCCCAAAAAACCCTTCTCAACTTAAGGGCTACTTATTCCGGTGCAAAGTAAGTAGCTTAGGCCATAAACGGATTGAGGTTATGTTCGCGCTGTGCCATAAATTCGAGTATCTGGGGCATTACTAGACTTAAGAGCAATCATTGAACCATAAAAACAAATCCAAACTTTTGCTTATGACACAATTTGAGTGAATTATAAAAAAAGCATATGAACTACTAAAGGAAATATGTGAAGGAAATATGACAGCGCGAAAATATTGGTAAAGCCGAGGAACTGCTAGTACGTATCGGCGGCTGGGTGTTAGATATCAAAACTTTTTTGATTTACATAAATGTCTCAACTGAAGATGTATTCGAAATTGACTTAAGACAGGTCGTTTTTTGAAACCATTCTAAGATAGGGCGTTCTTAAAATAAGTTATTACGTGGGGACTTTTCAATAGTTTCCTGGGAAGTATGAGCTTTCACCCGGCCGTCTATATACAATAGTCGATTTCAACAATCTTTAACATAAAATTAAATTAAAACAACCCGACATCTGCACACTATAGATATTATAATAAATATTTGTTTATATTTCGCTGCTCTCAATTAGGGGAACTATTTCAATTGCTGCCATGGAATCGAATGGTTCCTTATCCGATATAGCGCTGGCGGTGATTCCATTTGGGTGCGTGGGCAAGCTTTGTGCGGCCGCAAACATTTAGTAAGACATAGTAACACCCCAAAACAAAGAATTGGATATCACTGCATTGTGCAATTGGTGCGTGCCAGAGCATAAATATTTAACGCTTCAATTAAATTGAATGCAATCCAATGGGAGTTTACAATTACTATGACTGACTTGTGCAATCGAATTAAATACTCGTTATGCATGCGTGATAAATATTTGCAAGCAAATAAGAGAAAATAAAAGCGCCACAAATTGTATATAAAAACAACATTAACAATAGCAAATTGAAATATATTCCAAGTGCAAGAAAAAAGAAGAGGAATACAGTAAAAAGTGGAAAAACGTGACAATTGTAACCAACGCAACGGGGCATCACACAGACACGCACACATCCACAGCTGCTCCACACAAACTCGTTTAATAGTTTGTTGTTGCACATTGCTATGTTGTTGGTTTTATGTTGACAAATAATGTGATAGACAATATTACTTTCACTTAACGCCAAACCGGGTGGCCTCATACAACCTCAAGCGATCACCGTCTTTGCTTCCGAATGTAACTCGCACAATTTGCTCCTCCTTTTTAATGTTTCACTTCTAATAGCAGTTATTGTCAATGTCTCAGTGAATCGTAAATACTATAACCTTTACGAATTGATGCATACTCGCATAAAACGTTTTTCTCATGCAAACAGTTGAGAATTGTGGACTGAAATGTGAATTTATATAAATACAGCGGTGGTCCTGAGATTCGAAATGACTTTTTAGAACTCACTTATTTTGATTTTTCCTACGAATTTTTATGGATGTGTGAACCATGGTTGGGCGCAACACATTTCAACCCATTGAGAAAGTGGGGAAACGGATTCCATTTTATTTATAAGATAACATTCATGAAAATGATTTTTTAAGGAATCTGTAAAAGACGGTAATGCAGGGTATGTCACAAATAAACCACTTGAGCAATTCTTTCTCTCCCTTTTGTTTCATAAAATCCAGCGTAAATTAGACCGGTTTAATCTTGCGGTCTCTGTACGTTAATCTCCATACTGGATCCATTTAGTTCATCGTTTCTAATTATAAGGTCAGCACTGTAAATCTTCCATACATATTGCAAAGTGTTAACTACGTGTGACACTCATTCGTTTGTTGAGCTATTCGCACTTGACTTAGGTCAGTGAAAAAATTTATTCATGGGAAATCTTTCTTTGAATGTTTTTAAGTTTTGCATTATTAATTTTCCAATTGCAAAGCTTAAGTCTCTCCTTGGGATACTCCAGGTTTGGACGTTTGAATATTTTATTTAAATTCGTATAAGCAATAAATTTCGAAGAGTTAACTAAGCAGTTTGTTTGATATTGGTATCCCTATTACTTTTCAAAATACACATTTAGCCAAAAATCCCTTTCAGACGTAATATGAACTCGTACAAGTTGTCCCAAAACAGACCGAGTGCTTATTTGCTTTTAATAAGGAGACATGTAACATGATTGTTTCGTTTGGAAAGAAATATATTTTTGCTGTATTAAAGACAAGAACACTCCATAACTGCCAGTGTTTTGGTATATAGTGACAGGTTTCACATTCACCTGGCAGTTTGTTATCCAACGGAGGGATTGCCATGTGAGCAAAATCATCCGATCTGGATAGTGACCGCTTTGTGGTCTAAAATTATAACCGATAAGATGATCGCTGGTGATATTACAGCACATCTGCGGAGGAGAACTCTACAGGGTAGTGTATTGCCACCATTGATCTTCCTTTATACGAGTACCATCTAACCCGGCGAACTTCGTTCTGCCCAGGGCCGTGCGCAGGAATTGGCCTTGGGGGGGGTTTTAATTTAGATTTGCATTCACATACATTTTTCACTAAGATAAACATATTTGCTGAAACAGATACCTAGACACATACATCATAAATTTAAATGTTCTTTAACTTTTATGAAACTGCATACTCTGATACCTAAAACTATACCCAAGAAAATTTTTTTGGTTGTACAGATTTTTCTGTATTTGATAGAGAATTGGTGATATGATGGCATATCCCAGCTAACTAAAAGTTCAAAAAAATACTCCTTTCGGAGCCATAAAACGCTCATTTCTCAAAGCTTTACTCTCCAAAATGAGCTTCTTTCGGAGCCCAAATGGAGCGAAAAATCGCTCTACGCGGGAACTCCAACGGAGTCATAAAAAAGAGTCCGAAATAAGTCCGATTTCGATGAATTTGAAGCGTTTTTTGACTATTTTTAAATGAACTGCGGAGCCTTTTATTGGTGCTTTTCTGAACCTTTTTCGGAGCCTTTTAACCCTCCATTCTGAGAGTTTTTGGACTATTTTCGCAGCCTTTTATTGGTGTTTTTCTGAAGCTTATTTGGTGTATTTTTTATTTCTTTTGGGTCATAATTTCTTTACGCAATTTTTCACTTCTAACTATTCTGCCGTCACCAATTCTGACTTTCTAAATTATCCCTATGAGCTACATGGGAACAATTTAATTAATTGTCCAACTATATGCGCCAATGATGTTCTTATTTATCTGAAAATCTTGAAGGAATCTTTTAAATGCGGTCCTGATAGGATTCCTACATGCTTTGTTTGGCTAAAGTTTGGCGTTTTTCCAAAAGCATGGAAAGAGTCGTTTCTTCTAAAGCTTCATAAAAGCGGAAGAAAGGCTTCTATAGAGAACTATCGCGGCATAGCAGAGCTTTCTGCCATCCCAAAAGTGTGTGAAGCTATTGTTACGAATCAGCTTACGAATCCTATCTACCTTGATTTCCGACTGTCAAGTCAACACGGGTTATGTAAGGGAAAGTCCACCGTTACAAACTTACTTGAATTTACTTTGATTTCAGCAAAGCTTTCGATAAAGTGTGTCACTCTCCACTTACTTATTCATAAACTGGATCAGTTGGGTTTCCAGCCGGGTCTCAATCGCTAGATCTCTTCTTGCCTTAGCGACAGAGCACAAAAGTAGTGTTTAAAAATTGTGAATCCGATGTTATTTATGTCTCCTCAGGAGTTCCTCAAGGAAGGCATCTTGGCCCGATTCTGTTCTTGGTGTTTATAACTGATATTTCTACAGTAATATAATTTTCGAAAATTTTAATGTATGCCGACGATGTAAAGCTTTTTATGTCATTCGAAGAAGCTTTAGTCAGATCTAAATACACTAGTTACTTGGTGCGATTTAAATTATATGCCGCTTAATCTAAAGAAATGTAAATACATGCGTTTTTCGAGAGGAATTTCAAATCCGGCTTCCTATACAATACAAAATTATAATCTTGAGCAAATGTATGATGTTGTTGACCTTGGGGTTACTATGGACTAAAAACTCAGTTTTAACTGCCACATTAACGTAACAGTCAATAAAGCTAGAGGCGTTCTAGCATTTGTTAAACGATGGTCTAAAGAATTTATGTAACTACTTTACTACATTAGTTAGACTGATACTTGAATGCGGTTCTATAATTTGGAACCCACGTTACCAGGTCCAAGTGGATCGCTTAGAATCAGTTCAAAAACAATTTTTAATATTTGCCTTAAGAGATCTGCACTGGGATCCCTTGTATAATTTGCCATCGTATACGAGTCGCTTAAAACTAATTAATCTTCACAGCCTTTCTAGTCGGAGGGAAATGCTTGGAATTGTCTTCATGATTAAATTACTAAATGGTTCAATCGTAAGCCCGTTTCTTTTGAGCGAAGTGAACTTCAATGTACCTTCTCGTCCATCAAGACATTTTAAACCACTTATCTTGAAAGAGTGCCGAACTAATTTTGAATTAAATCAGCCTTTTCGTTGTTAGTGTCAAGATTATAACTCTCATTCTTTTACGTTTGATATTTCAGACTCACTATGCAGCATAAAAAAGTGAATTCTTTCTATCCTAAATACATAGCAACAGTTTGCTTTCATATCCTTTGATTCTTATCTTTATTCTTTACAATAACTATTCGCTGTCAACTAATTATTTATTAATTGTGTCATCTATTTTTTATCTACCTTACTTAGCTGGTGAGGTTTTCTCTGTAGCTGAGCAGTTTTAGATATCGACGATTAACAAACCAAAGCCAGACTATTGATAAACGTCCATGAAAAATGCGATCTTTATATTCTGTTAGGTAAAATAAAAAAAAAACCTCAGAAAATGTTTGGAAACATTCAAATAATTTAACGTTGTCGCTCATCTGCTCTCCAACGTTCATTTTCTCACTATTCTCTTTACGCCTACAACAAAAAGGGTCAGAAAACACTCGAAATCTTTCATATAATTGAGCCTTGCAGTTCATTCGCTCTGTTAATTGAAACTGCTCACTGTTTCCATCAGTAAAATTAAAAAAAAAAATGCCCATACGCTACACAACTTTGTAATTTCGTTAAGCTCCAAGTGCAATTCAAAGTGCCGGACTTATGTATTGGCCAACCTTATTCTTTGAAACTTTCACCAATTTCTTCTTCCGTAAAATTATTTTAACTAATTTTGCCAAAAATTATTAGTCAAGATTCAATACAAGATTTATAAACTGTATTTTGAAAACTTTTGCAAAATCATTGCAACTTAGATTTGGCCATGGGGGGGGTTTTAACCCCCAAAACCCCCCCCGTGCGCACGGGCCTGGTTCTGCCAAAAGGTATTCTAATTTTGGTCCGATGTTTGTAAGTATGAAAAGAAGAAGAGATAAACAGACACATAAGTACACTGAAATGATTAATGAGCTGATTCGACATAGCTACATATGTTCGTCTGTCCGTTTGAACGCAAGCTGGTCAGTAATAGTAATAGTTTAATATGTATAGGAAATGCCACGCCTCGGTTTAGGCAGGGGGGTAGCGAAATAACAGCCCTTTGTCGGGGAAACACCGAATCATTCCGGTACGTAGAACCGGCTGTCGTGGGAATGAATACCACGCCTCCTTTTTCGATACCTCACACGTTTTTCGTGAGTATGGAATTGATATCGAATATCTCCATATCAATCTTCAGATCCCTACCTTGAACCAGTTCAGAGATATTCAACTGGAAAAATTAAGCTTATATGGGAGGTGCCACGCCCCCTTTTCCGATAACTCTGTGGGTATGATATGGATATCGAATATCTCCTACGTAATCTTAAGTCATAGTCCACAATCCATTCCAGCATCCATAAATTTCATGATGACTAAACTGTTAATAAAAATTTTATATAGTTTTTGTTTGTGGACGCATTCAAGATAAATCACGCACTATGCAAAACATGAATAACAAAATGCACGGATGCCTGTTTAAATATTTTGTTAAGATTATGAAAATATTGCAATAAAATCTAGATTTGTGGGTTATATAAACAACATTAACCAAACCTATGTAAACTTATTGAAAATGTTTTCACACAGAAATGGCATGATGTACATATGTACATACATATGTACAAACATACACAGATACATATGTACATACATATGTGCAGTAGCGTAATATTGCATTGGTTTTTTTCGATGTCGATTATTTTGTATTTGAACTCAAACAACATGACTAAATAAGCAATTTAATGGAATATCAAAACATGACTCGAATAACCATCGGTCGTGTGGAAAGTGTGCATGAAAATGCAAATCAAAAGAAGCAGCAACGAAACATAAAGAGGATGCATGCAGCACGAAGCAAAAAAAAAAAGTATAATAACAATAATAATAATTCGTTAAGTACACAAACAACAACGCTGCCGCAAAATTGGGCTGTGATAAATATTCAAACAACTGCAGTGCTTGATGCCATGGCGTATACGTAACACTGTGTGTTTGTGTATGTGTGTGTGTGTGTGTGTGTGTATACAGCGCACTGCAACGAGGCATGGAAGTCGTAAATATTTAGAATTTGTGGCACGCATTTGAATAGTTTGGGAGTTGTAAAAAAATTTTCCGTTGCATAAAAAATGGCATGGCAATAATTTTGCAAATTATGACACTAATACTTCAAGTAAATAGCTTTTTTAGCGAATATATTTCATGGATATTTTGACAAAAAAAAATGTATTTATTAACAAGAAGTGGCACATGAAAGCAAATTGGTATAATAAAAACACGAAGGCTATCCTTTTAGTGATATGTTTATTTACATTGTGCGGCATGATGTGTATGTAGTCGGTGTATGTGTATGTGTATTTATGTACTAGTGCATGCAGTCCCCAAACATTTTTCGCAATCCCGATATTTAGAAGAACAAAAACCATAAACAAATATTGCTTTCATTACAAAAAAAAGCGAGTAAAAAAGGTACCCGGTAACAGCAAATTAAAAACTAATTTTGCCTTCGCTCACCATCTCAATCATCGCTGATGATATGCCCAATGCGGGTTTTGAGCACTTAGCTATTTACATAGAAGCATTTCCAATAGCATTTTCCACAAAGTGCAGTAGAGATCCCGGGATGCCGGTAAAGATAATGTATTGAAATTCATATGTGAAGGCTTGACAAAAGAAAAATCATTTAGCGGAAATGTGTTTCGGCATGTACAAAGTTACGTGATATACTGTTATAAACATACATTTGTATGCATGTTTGTGCGTGTCTAAATTTTGCACGTTTCTCTTTCAGCAGTCCATTTTAATGTCTTTATTTATTTAACCGCTGGACAATAAAACGCAACATTTTTTATGATCAACAGAAATGACATTTATAATGACATAAAAGTACTTTTATGGCAAATGAGTTAAAATTCAAAAAGCAAGAATTCTAGATTTTTCTTAACGATAAAATATTCTTTGTTAGGGATGTTTCGAGTGTTGGCAATCGCGGATAATTCACATTTATTGCAATATTCGTCACCGCATTCGCAAAAAATTAGAACTTAATGGGAGAAAAAAACCAGGGCTGTGTGGAATTGATTATGAATATTTTTCTAGTTTTCTATTAAAATAGAATAGATTATATTAATCGTAAATTTCTGTTATTTTGAATGAAATTAAAACCGGATAAAAAATTATTCAATTATTCCGAGCGGAGTCGATCTTAATCACACAACTTAATAGGTCTTTCAAGTTGTAAGGTTCTCTATGTTTATCATAATAAATGTAATTATCTCGTTTCATTTGTCATCAGTTAGCATCCTATAAATGGTGTGCCGAAGTTCCGAACTTTGAGCCAAACCACTCGTATGCCGATTCTGCATCAGCATCCGCCTACATACATATATCTAAATTCAACATCCGCAACATCAATAATAATTACCTATACATATATATTAATATATTTCTATGTTAAACATACATAAATTTCCTGTGCTAAACATTTACATCTGGAAAAGTAATTTATTCCCAACACCAAGAAATGTTTTTAATGTTGATTTTTTTAAATTTTTTGGTTTCACATTTAGAATCATGACCCAAAATTGATTTGCCTACTGATATGACCTCATTGGCATATTTTATGAAGCATTTATATGAATTTAATTGAATAGCTCTAAGGCGGCACTATTTTTCTTTGCTTTTTAAATTTTGTTGCAAATAATGTTCGATACTGATATCATCCTAGACTTTGCTGGCTTATTTGGCTACCGAGACCTATGAGTCTAAAACAGTCATGCAGCTGCTGAGAGTACCATCGAAGGTTTTGAAGAGGCTATTAGAAAAGCGTAGGGTCTCTGATGTGAAAATCTATTTGCAAGGGAGGTTTGAGCTATTTAAAGGCGTCCAAATCTACTATTCACGGCATTAAACGGATGTACTATTAACGAAGTATGGAAAACCAGCCACCGAAGGGGAGTCTCATGGATCGAGATCTCTCCTCTCGCTATTAGCCAACACTTTGGCAACCACACAATCATTGAAGGCTTTTTTCAACAATTCAATGGATCGGATTCTTCCAATAGCAAACTATGTCTCACTAATAGGGTGTCACGAAGGTTCTAAATCAAATATATTCAAAGCCGTTTTTGACTCCATGCTTTGGTAATGGACATTTAAAGATCATAACTTATGTATATAAGTTCGCAATAAACTCCATGTTGCGACACATAAAAAATTTTCCCACTTTTCATGAAAAAAAAATCCCAAATGTGCATGAGTTCCGACCTAAGCCCATAATACATTTTGCAACACGCTCACACAAAACGATTCCAAGCTTAGTGGAATAAGTTGTAATCAAATAGCACGTGTTATGTTATCTAATGTCATACATACATAAATACATTAGTAAATGAGCGCATGGCGGCCACTGATATGGAGTAGGCACGTATGTATGTGTAATAATTGATGCTCATTACAAGCCGAGTAACACAAATATTTGGATGTATGCAGTAACCTAAGTGCTGTAAACTTAAATCGAAAAGTTTATTACTACAACTCAGTGCTCATACAAATTGGACAACTTTTATCATCCAATATAGCAACGCAGAAATTTGACTTACATGCTTTATATCCTCCTTTTTATATTGCATTTTTTATGATTTTGCCATTTTTCCAGAAGAAGACATCCCTTTTTAGTTTTTTTGTCTGCCCCAAAGCAGAAACTTTTGAGCTTAAGCCGTGCATGTAAATGATTTTTTTTTGTATGGATCTCATGTTTGACACGGAATTTATGCACCACTTAGGACCATTACATGTGCAAGAGGCGTTTATAACCCAGCAAACCAGCTTCGGAGCGTTTTTATGAGTGTTTTCTGCACGTGCGCATAAATATGAGCGTTTTATGAGTCTTTTCTGCACGTGCGCAAAAATATGAGCGTTTTATGAGCCTTTTCTGCACGTGCGCAAAAATATGAGCGTTTTATGAGTTTTTTTTGCACATGCCCATAAATATGAGCGTTTCCGGTAACAGTATATATAAACATGTGAAATGCAAAATAAAGAAAAATAAGTTAGTTTGCTTGTAATTTTGAAAAGGTGAATACGTGTTTTTCTTTAATTTTATTTTTTTAGTAATAATATTTATTGTCAATGAATAAAATAATACTTTATATTTTGAATTATTTTTAATTTTTTATTTATTTTATTTTTGGTCCATACATAGAAATATGTATTTAACATCAAAAATTACTATTTTTTGCACTGGTTTTAGAGCTCTTACTGCGTGGAAAAAAGGTCAAAAAAGACTCTTTTATGCACTGGTTTTAGAGCTCTAAATGCGTGCAGAAATTCATTCATAAAAGACTGCTTTATGCATGAAACTGAGAGCTCTTTTATGAGTGACCAGTTTCATAGAAAATGACACTCAAATATGAGCGTTTTATGACTGTTTATGATTGTTTTATGAGCTCATTATGAGTGTGAGCGCTCAGAGGAAAGAGTGCTTTATGCGCTCATTCTGAGCTCATATGGTTTGCTGGGAACTCACGTCATTGTAGCCGCAATCGCTTGCATACGCCCACCTCATTATTAACCCAACCAAATATTACGCTGAGTTGTCAGTCGATGTGTGTGTGAAATTGTAGTGGTTGTGTTTGTGTGTGGGTAATGTGGAAGAACCTTGCAGGGAACAAAAGACCAATGCCTGCTTTTGAGCTAGTTCGATAGTACATATATATGTATGTATTTGTGTACTAGTTCAAACCAGACCTGTTAAATTTGATTTAGTAATCAATTGATTAGACGGATTTTTTAATTGGTAATGATTATGTATTTCAATTAGTTTTCGAGAAAAGGCAATTAGTAATTGATTACGATTGAAAAAAAAAAAAAACAATTCAAAATAAATCAAAAATAATCAAAAAAGCCGTTTACAGTAAACCGGTGGCAATATATTAAAGATACCAAAGTAATTTTTGGGAAGTTTTCCTATAATATCTTGAGTTAGGCTTTTCTCGCTTATAATATATTAAAGGAAAGCTGTAAATACGAAAGGGCTTGAGATTTATGTTTGACCCCATGGGCGGTTCGAATTGGACCCGAATCCAAAAGTCATATGTTTCAGAAACTGTGGTAAAAGATGTCCTGGAAATTGCATAAAGAAATGTGTCCTTCCCACAATCCTGTACACGCCACATACATATAAAAGAGATTGAGGACGAATTAGTAGTGGTTCTTTAGGCACTAGAAGCACAACATTTCAGAAGTAGAGATTTTCCTTACAGGGAAGCGACATGTAATAAACACGCTCATATGCCCTGCGTTGTGTTATTCATGACCACTATGGTGTACAATTACACACATTTGTATGCAGACACGTTCGAAATATGAGGCCCTTTGCGAAAACCATGAACAGAGGCAATAATGTCATATGAGGCTAGCGCATATTTCGTACCTCAATGTGAAAAGTGCGTTTGCTACGCCCAATGCCTTCGTACTGCATTATTATATTCTTACACGTTTGTCTATACATTTTGTACATATATTTACCAATGACCGTAGTAAATTTTCCATTCGGTTATGCCCACACCGCGTGGCACACCTCAACAAAGTCCACGAACAACTACAAAATTAGTACTCAAACATTTACGAGTATGCAAATATGTATGTAGTATCCCTCGAGGCGTGTGTTTGAGTCTTAATATTCATGGAGGAATGCCAATCGCGGGATCCCGTACTTTCTTTTTGATTTCCTTATAAAATAAATTTAATTATTGAATTTGCGTAACTTGAAGTAATATGTGTCACCCCAGCAACTAGTGGATCTATCGGACCCAACCCAAAAATATTGTATTGAAAAAAACATTTCAAAGTTTGGATCGAAAATTCAATTTGGTTGTTTGCACCATCACATTCCGAAAATACCGGGGTTATGAAAATCGAAAAAATTTGAATCCCTAGTACTTGCAAATTCGAATAAGTGGCTTTAAGTGTGTGGATGCCTCTGCGTGGGCGATTATAAGGCGTAGGCTCGTAAACTACATATTGCGAATGTAATAGTATCGTCTTTTTGAAAAAGCGTTAAAATTAACATTTCATAATGTTGCTCATACGCCAGGGTACTACAAGTATGTGTTATTAAAACACAATGTAAGCGACAAATGGCCCTGGAGGAAATTGAACTTGTCAAGAACTAACATTTATAAAACTAAACCGAGTCTTGTGGATTGTGACTCAGAATTCATTTTCCTTTCGGAATCTGTAATTATTTTTTTCGTTCTCTGAGTTTAATCTTTTTATAAACGTCCGAAGTGAAAGCTTTAATCTTTGAATACCTTTGCTTAATTGTTGAAATTGCTCATATAACTTCTCTGCTCCTTTATGTGAATTAATATGTGATCACACCGTACCCGATATTGACACCATCGCTATTCCTAAACCTTGATATTTTACACTTTGGTCCGCCTGCAACTACATCTCATCATTTTAAACTTCTCTAACCCGATCCAAGCTCAACTGCCAGTCGTTTTTTCGTATAAATGTATAGGCATTTCATTATGCAAATAAAAGTCAGAATAGATTAAAGCCTTGCTTCTCTACCAATTTGTGGTCTGCCGCTCCTAATTTTCTCGAAATTAATGAAACGGATGAATTTTTTCTGAGCAGCCTTCCATGGGCGACGAAATTTGCTCCACGTATGACAGCGCTCGAATTGCTATTAAAATTTTTGACGTGCGAGCTTCCTCTTAAAGTTTAAATTCTTGCAACGGCCATTCAAATCAATGATTAACCTGCAATTTCCCAAACTATTTTTTGCTCTGTATTGCGACAGCTTAGTCGCTTGATTAAAATCTTTACGATCAAGCCCAATGGGAGTAATTACGCTGTCTAACCACTAACCCAATGTAGCTTGTTTTTTTTTTTCATTTTTTCCCTTTTTTTCGCTCATTTACTGCTGATTGCAAATTCACCTTTTTGTATGAACGATGTGGATCCTTGTTGGAACGGAAAAGCTTTCAGCGCATACACTCACCTACATACATACATACATAATTACATTATACATCAGTCAACTCACCTGTTTCATGTATTTATGTCAATCTTCAGCTGCCTGCTTTTTGTGTTACACTTTTCAATTTGTCATTCGACGTTGCTGCTTCGCTTATTATTATATGTGTATGTATGTATGCATATATATATGTATGTATATTCGTAGTTAGTCGAGTTGTGCGTCGTATGCTATAATTATGCAAACTGTTTCTAGCGAAAGTGTCACGACGCGACGGTTGGTCTATTGCCTTTTACGTAGCCCTCTAATCGGCCTTCACAAATAGGTTATGTAATCAAACCGTCAATTTACTTGAAGCTGTATTAGAGCTAAGGTTTAGTTTCGTATATGATATGTCTGTGTGTAAGTGTATTTGTGTACAACTTTAGGTTCGAATCTCTGTACTTTGGTGTGACTCGTTCTACTGCGGCTCGTAGTTATTGCTTTCCCGTTTCGCTTAAAATTGAATTATTTATCTGGAAAGATGAGAATCATAGATTAGTTTATGCAAATTTAATTCCAACTATTTTATTGAAATTAATATTTAAGAGTATGAGATAAGATAGAATAGGTGAGTATCTATATAATTTGCGAATGTTATTATTTCATGTTGAGAACAGTAATTATCTACTTTAAAGTCTGAACATTGCCACATTTTAGATTTGTTTGGGTACATAGGTACATATGCATATGTGTATGTAATTGTAAATATGTACATACATACAAGTTACATTATCACTAACAATATAAAAAAAAACTAACATTTATAGGGAGAGATACTATTTATACTACTTTCGAGAGTTTTTATAAAATGTCTCATGATTAAATTTAGAAAACGGATACAAGTTACGTTGCGAATAAACACAAAAAGACAAAAAGCTTCAAACGAAGGTATGTACATATGTATCTAAATATATAAGCTGTTCATTCCGAAAACATCATTTTTTCGCCAGGCTGAGTATGATGCATACGGTGTAAAAATTAGCTGTGCAAAAATTTTTACTCGAATTGGATAACTCTTGGAACTAGCGCGTTGCATATGAAAATTTTAAAAACCAGATGCATTTGGGGTGTAGCAGGTCATATAAAAAAAATTGATAGCCGTAAACTTGGTTCACATTTATTACGTGAAAAAAACTTAATTCTGAAAACAAAAATTAAAAAATGCGCTAAAGGTTTTGAGATGTCGCGAAGTTGTCGTTTCTTACAAAGTGAGAAAACGGCATTTTCGTATTATTCAAAAAATCTCCAGTTCTACACATCCGATCAAAAAAAATTTTTCACCCTGTTAACGATCTTTTATTGCCCTAACAACCCACCTTCTAAATCCTTCAAATTAGACTATGAGTTTAAGAATTATCTGCAAAAGCATTTCAGAATTCGGGCACATTTTCCCTCAGCATCGTCATTAATATTAAATATCACTTGGAAGCAGTATTTGTTTTCATTTATTTTGATGTGGAACTGTAGACGGATCTATTGCAAATGTATATACATATATGTTCAAACCATTTGCAAATCGCTTAATAAATATAAAAGTTATAGCAAATTTATCAAGTGTTATTTTATGTGTATCGACACTGAAAATGCACGGTCTACTATAAGTATATCGCAGTCGGGCCAAAGATCACGTTTAGTCTTTTTGAATTTAAAATTATCTTTAGAAAATCAGGGTAAGAGAGCGATGCATAGCAGACGGGAAAATAATTTGTTTAAAATTTTTGTGGGTGGAATAGAAAAATGCCGAATGCAAGATAGTTGATACCGTCGGAACGGATTTCGTGGCCTCAGGGTGGCGTTTTCTGATTCTAATTTGTGTACCTTTATCTCGCATTCGCTTTGAGTGTTGTTTCTACGAAGTATCTAAAACTGAAGTTGAGGTATAATGACTCAGCCCAAAACTCCACTGTACACTTTTACGCCAAAAAAAGAACAGAAAGTGTATGAATATTCCGAAAAGCTTACGACTAGAGCACAACACTTGACACACGAAATTTTTTATGAGCGCTTTTTATGGCCTTTCTGTGCTCCTTCAACCTCGCACCCAGCTTAACAGCGCAAATCCAATAAAAAAATTAATAAAACTATGTATGTACATATAGATTATATCAAACACAAACGAAGTATGGAAAATCGAATCGTGCACGTATCGGTTGTTAAAAAGAAAAGCCGTAACCAAACGCCAACAAGCATTAAATCGATTTGCAACGAATTGTTAGCTCAGCCGTGTCAGATACAAGCAAACATCTACCTGCCATCAACAGGCAGCCCACGCTACGCCCAACTACTGCCTTTAAAACGCTTAAATGTTGGCATAAATCTTTGTTGTACTCGTAGTCTACTTGTTGGGTTGTGTGGTTCCATTAAAAATATTTTAGGACAGCAATCGATTTTAGTTCTATTAAGATCATAAAAGAATAACAAATCTATTCATCAACTGCCTGCGAGTTCTAATGGTTGAATGATTGTTGGTGCAAGTGCAGAATGCGGAAACGCCAAGGTTAGACACATGCGAATTCGGTGCCTTCATAATAGCTCTCTACGAAGTTAGCTGACAAGCGTAACAAAGCATCACGCAACGGTAGTTGAAGAGTAGCCGCATATGCCTGAGCATTGTTTGTGTTGTGGCATGCAATATGCAACACGAGCCGCCCACTTATCAATGCGGCATCTCTGCAAGATGCGGCTGATACGCGCTAACAAAGCACAGCTGGAAGACAATAAAACTTGTGGATAGAACCTGGTTGGCTACTGGACAGTGGCCACCTAGCTGAAAGTGAACAATGCAAATTGCAGACACCGAAGCGGAAGTAAATTCACATAGCCAACGTAAAACAAGTTGTTGTTGGAATTGAGGTGTTCTGTTCATACGAATGTGCAGTGTGCGAATGAGACCACAAAGAGTGCACACACAAATGCAACTCTGAATGTGAGTATGCGACAGCGCGTTGCGTGAATTTCTTTAGAGTTTTTTGTAGCAACTGGAACAAAGAGTTAGACGCAAGGTAGCGAAAAAGTCTTTAGAAATTTCTTTAAATTCATTCAAGGCAATGGAGTCAGTGAATTGAAGATGTAATTAAAAGAAAAACTTTTTTATGCTGTCCAAGAGCATATTTACTTTGTTCTCCTAACGGAAAATAGTAACGGCACTGTCCTATGGTCTTTTTCGCGATTACTTGAGTAAGTATTGAGTTACCTCAGACAATGTTGAAAACAAAGACAGAGATCGGCAAAATCTGAATACAACGACGTCCACTGCTTATATTAGGGGCATATTCACTGGGGGTCAGGTTCAACACCCCTTTGGGAATTCAGTCATATTTTTTAGGAACCAAAAATCAAGAACCGAAATGTCATTAAAAATATTTTAATAATACCGTTTCCAGGGACGGCAACCGAGGGGGACTTGGTTTTATTCGGGTCATGGATCGTATCCGTTCCGGGTAACGTCACATTTCATGATCAATTCATTTGACATTATTTCCCGTGAACGCACAACTACAAAAATCATTGTAATTTCTCATTCGCGAACACGAACGATGTGGATTTTTTATATTCACATTTGCGAATGCAAAATGTTTTTTATTATTCACGAATGCGAATAAACGCAAGCAAGTGTCTCCAAATCCAAATAAAAGCACACAAACTGCAGTTTTATTTAAATCTGTAGTTACAGACAACACTTTTTATAGTGAAAATATTTTCCAATATCACTGAAATTGGTTCTGGCTCAGTTCCTTAACAATTTAGTGCACTGTGCCCAACTATGGACAGCACTGAAGTAGTTTAACCCTTTCGCCCCTACTGGGACAATGTGTCCCAGAAAACTTCAAACACCTGTATAACTTTTAGTTTTTAACCAATTACGCATTTAAATAATCCCAATTAAAGCGCGAAGTTTTCTGTGTTGAGTAGTAAATGGATCCTTATACTATTGAAATACATTTTCCGCTAATCGAATGTTTTGCAAAGAGAAGTCGCAAATTTTGATCAGTCACGCCTTGTATTTTAATGTGAAACGTCCAACTAGTAGCATTCTTTTCCAGGAAATTCCTTGTGCTTGAAAGTTTTAGTGTGGCTGAAGTGTATTGGCAAACAATTTTCAAGAAATTGAGGTGACAAATGTAAGTTTTTTATATTTATATCTACATTGGGACATAAAATCCCAATAACATATTTAAGTGGGATAATAACATCCCAATATAGGCTTATACTTACAGATGCCTAGATGGAGGCAGCTGACTAGTTACGATATGGGCCCTTAATGCATCAGAGTCTAGCTATGATGATAGCAAAGATATGAAAGACTCTATGGCAAAAGCTATATCTAATGAAAAATCTTCAAGTTTTAGGCTTTAAGGTCTATAGAAAAAGCTATATACGATGATGAATCTTCTTTTTAATCGGATTTGGATCACGACGAGGGGTAAGATTCGTTGGAGAATATTGAGGATTAACAAATCAGCAATAAATTTAGTTGAACATAATAAATATTAGTCGAAGATGTTGAAAAAATTAGCAAAACTTTGGCAAAACATTGGGATAATTTAGTTTTATCAGCACATATCGTCTTAGACCAAAAAAGCCAAATTATCCTAAATAGTTAAACAAGAACTGATCGGAATAAATACAAGAAGGGGCTGGACAACGTAATCATTTTCGAACCAAGGTATTAAATGCCCACTGAAACAAGTCCATCCAGTGATGCAACTGAACATAATTATATTCACGCCGTCGAGGCGTACATTATACCTCATTAAATAAAGAAACTTGGACTAAATACATTTGTTCTGGATGCAGCTGCTTCAAATGGTTGGCTTCATTTCACAAACGAATTAAACTTGGGAAAGAAAACTCAATAAAATTTAATGTGTTATAGTTTTTTTCAATAGAAGTTTTTTGATTTCCCTATTCTTTTTAGCATTATTGGGATGTGTACATCCCACCCAAAAACATTATTGGGATTATATGTCCCAGGATAATAGCAAGGATCTCGTACTTTTCAGGTGTGCCATACATCTTATATTTTTGCCATATTACATAATTTGCTGTCGTAATGATGAAAAAACCACCAGGTTTCGAAAAAAAACTCAGGGGTGAAAGGGTTAAAATATTTTCTGCAAATGTCGTGCTTTCAATGATGACATATAGTTATATGCGTATACCGCAATTTAAATATCCACATAAATGTACATAAGTGGCGCTTTGCTAATTTGGCTCGTCAACGTATGCACGAAGCCGCTCAGTCAAAAGGCACAATCAGTGCTGAATATCGAGTAAAGTTAACAACTCAAGAAGTAGAAAACATTCGAAAATGAAAGGCGAATCAAAGCACTCCGAATACAAGATAGAAGAGAAATTTAACCTCAACTTCAACAGCCACACGATGCAAGTTGATCCAATCACAAGTAACCAGTAAAAACGGCACGTCTGATGTCAGAAATGATTTTCCGCACAATGAATGTACCTTCACCGTCAACGCTGCCCATTCATTGGAGTTTGCGTAAAGCTTACCGTTTCGCTTACTGGCGCCGTCGACACTTTCGAACTGTTTGTTATTGTTGGTAGATAATATGGGCGCAATCTGAGTTGTTGTTGTATGTTTTTAGGTATGTATGTATGTATGAACATTAGTTTTGTTGAGAGCATACGCCGATTACGTTAAAGTAGGTTACAAGCTAAGTTACTTGTTGACGGACTTGTCGTTTAAATGATCAGCGATGGACTCGAAGACAGAAAGCGCATGCAAATGCATACTTCTCGATATACATACATATGTATGTTTGTAGATGGCTTAGTACATAAATACAAAGTCAGTGGCATATTTAGCTGATTAGTCGCATGAGTGAGCTTTTGTGAGCATTTAAAGAATGTAACCAAATAATAACTTCTAACTACACTAATAGACTTTGTTCACCCTGAGGCTACAATCTGAGTGAGTCTGAGTATATAAAAAGTGCACAACGTTCTTGGACTGCTAAGGCAGACGTATAAAACGAAAACAGTAACGTGTAAATATGTATGCATGTGAGCGCGAAAACACAAAAAAGAAGAAGATCAAACTACTGCATCCGCTACAGGCTGATAAGCTCTCTTAGTCTCACTTCAGTTATTTACGTAGCACACATGTATGTATGTACTCGTATGTAAGTAGCAAACCATTCCGTTAGCAGGTGATGGTATTACATTTCAAAAACGTGTATCTAGCGCTCTTAATTTATGTAAGACAAGTAAACCTCGCTAGCTTCGCTGCGTCTCAGAACTAATAATACACTGAGTCCGATTTTAATCATTATATCCCATACCATATGGATCGATGGATATATCCGAAACTGGTCGACTTATTGGAACACGAGATATCTTTCATTTTAAGTTAACCGCCTGGTAATACAACAGTAACACCTCCATTCAATTTCATATAACAGTTTTTGAGTGATGCGCCCAAACATGCAGACAGACATATTCTAAAAGCGGTTGATTTGGCTTCTATTGGCTTAATAATAATAAATAACTGAAATGTACACACATCTATCTGTTACAATTTTATTAATGTAGAGAAGAATAATATAATTTTGTAAAATTTTCAGATCTCAACAATTTCAGTCCTGTTAGTTAACATTCATATCGATTTTGGTCTGTAATTGCAGTGTAGATATGAAAGCTACTTCGAGCATATTCGAAACTTTAAAAAACTTTTTTCGAAATTCAAAAAGTTTTCTATAAAGTACCTTTGATTTAAATTTTTTATAGAATACATTTAATTTTTGTTTTTGGATATTTTAAGCCTTGGGCGGGTCAATTTTCATTTCAGCGCTTCTGTTTTTACATTTAGAACGGATTCCTAACAGATTCGTGCGCTACATAGAGTTCTTTAAAAATAAATTCATAAAACAAAAAGTGGTGATGAATTTGTGGTGTGAAACTACTATGCTGAGTATTTGTGCCTCTGTGGGTGAAACCCTCGGCGAGAACTGCATGAAATTAGTTTATTCAAATTTCTTTTGAAAATTATTAAAAATTTACTTAGGATATTTTTACTTATCTTTAGTCGTACTTATTCTTAATTATTTCAAAAGGCATTTCAAAGGCCATTTTCAACTTTTATCACATGTACATACATTATTATAAAAAATAAAAATGACCTGCTCTAATGCCCACGTTCGCTTCATCAAACATGCCAGTCAGCAAGTCGACACTGTCACAGCATGTTGCCGCAACATGTTGAAAAGGTGATGAGTGAAGAAAGTGAAGAGAGCGCCACTACAATGCCTCCTATTGAGCAGCGCACGCCCAAAATGCCAACGAAATCAAAGGCAAATACAAAACCAGAAAAACAAAACAAAGAAGAAACAGCAACAAATAAAATAATTGCAGTCGGTAGCTGGTAGTTTCTGTTTTTATTTTCGGTTAAATTTGTAGTTTATCGTACGAAACAAGGTTGGTTAAAATTTATTGCCTCAGGTCGTGGATGTTGGAGTATTTTTCATTTTGTGTTCTGTTGATAAATTTACTGCATAGATAGACATACATACCAACCATACCAATGTGGCTGCACATGCTTGAACTTGTTAGTTGGCATGCCTGAGCGAAGTTGCTTTGTTTAGAATAGTTTTCACAACTTTGGTCATAAATGTAACATTTCATTTTGTGCAATGCAAACGGATAAAGTTTGGCTACTGTAAGGGCAACATTATGCAGCAAATAAGTGAGTTCAATTCACAGGGGTATATTTTGCAGACCACAAACTCCACGAGTCCCAGTGGAAGGGCCAAGTAAAAACCGACCTAGAACACATCACTAAACAGCCTCAGGATTGAGTTCAGTAAGTTTCTGATGGAATATACTAAAAGCCTGAATGCACATTACGGACGGTTGATGGTGATAGTCTGATGGCATTGCAGTCAATGGTGATGAATGATCATGAAAAAAGGGTTGGAAGGTTCGCTGGTGTTGTATGCACCGTTGAAACACCCTGCTGACTAAATACAAAAACCTGTGTCATGAGTTCCTTTTAATTCATCAACACCGCATTACCCGAATGTGTAGGGAGAGCTATGTACATATGTATGTACTATGTTGGCAGTCCTTAACCGCAATGAATCGAGTAGGTTTCTATGTTCCAGGGCTATTATTACAAGCATACCTTAGCGCGAATATACATATTCCAAACCCCGAGCTCTAACAAGAAAAAAAAAACGTTTGCTGTTGAGGCACCCTAATGTGCATATGCGTATTTGAACATGCCGCCTATTTTTACAGATTTTTACACTCGCGTATATGTAATTTATGTTTAATGGGCGTTTGGTATGATTTCATAAGTTTTCGAAGAACTTGAAAAGTGACACACATACTCGTACATTCATTCAAAAAATGTACGCTTAGATATTCCCAGTGGCGCATGCCGCTTACAGCTTAATGGCATATTGACTGATGACAATTTTCGAAAATTCTAGGATTTATAAATACATATGCATATCACCTTTTGAGAATTTGATTTGTTTCTTGACAATTTTATTCACCAATTTAAAGTATTTGTTTGGCAGATCCACCACTTTGCGTGCCTGCACACAAGGGGGTTTAACTGTACTCAGCGGGAAGTACTCTCTGCTACTCTAAAGTTGACGTATCACAACTACTGGGTATATGTAGCTAATTCTAAAATGGTGCAGTTTATGTGACTGCGTTGTTGTAATGTTCTGCTACTGAAAAATGAACAACAAAGATACCTATCCAAAAAATGTGCCCTTGAAAAAACTGCGTATTTTTAAAGATTTATTCAAAGTTTAATGTCAATTAGAAAAGTAATTTAAAATGAATTTTCAGCCATTTGTCTAGCCAAGGGAAACCAGAAAGCCTACTACTTGGAGCACACATCTTTATACCTAGTTGTGCTCAACAAATGTGATGTTTTCATTTTGTTCGGATAAATATTGGTTGGACGGCATGAAAGGGATCGAAGTAGATATAGACTTCCAAATATGCAAATTTGCAGGATAAGAAAATAAATTCTTAATTTCCATGAATTTATTTCTGTCCAATTCGACCATAGCCGGTATGGACTGTTATTAACTTTGTTGAGATATTTTAATGAAGTTGTAACAGTCAGCGCTATGGTGTTGACTGTCGTGTTGCCTATCGTGTGCTATAAATGCTACGAGCACATGCACGATGATCGGTTTGGACACGATAATGCCAACAGGAATGAGTCCGTTAATCCTTAAAATGGTTTATTAATTTTTTTTTACATGATTAATGTTTAAAATCAATACGAAAGCAAACAATTGCGATTTCATAAAATATTTCTGAACTACCAATAATTAAAAACAACAGAGTTGGCCATTTTTTTATATTCAAGTATTCGCTAAAGGCATTTTTTTTTTTTTTCAGAAAGGCTCTTTGAAAATGGCGCTAAATTTAGTGACAGGCTCCTTAAACAAATTTCATGTGATTGACATGGCGCCAACGCAAATATGGTAAATCGTTTGACACTTTGATATTTATAGTGTCTAAAACTATTTTTAACTTTGTTGACAAAAACTAAAATTCGTTTAAGTTTCTAAATGGACAGCTGTTCTATGCGATCGGTCCTAATGAGCTTGTCACTTCACAATTAATGAATTAGCAAAGGTGGGTATGTTAGGCTCACATGTTTGGTGTTTGTTTTTTTTCAGGCGGCATGTAGGTACTTTTAAATACATTTCACAGACCTTTTGTACGTTCATGAATGACTGAATGTACTTAAATAAATTCAGTGTCAAAAACGATGTAATGTACAAATAATAATGCGAACAACAAATAATAGTGACTGCCGGCATTTGATCAATTAGGAGACTAGATTGTGAATTACGTGATGGATGAATACCAGGCCCGTGCGCACGGGGGGGGTTTTGGGGGTTAAAACCCCCCCCATGGGCAAATCTAAGTTGCAATGATTTTGCAAAAATTTTCAAAATACAGTTCATAAATCTTGTATTGAATCTTGACTAATACTTTTTGACAAAATTAGTTAAAATAATTTTACGGAAGAAGAAATTGGTGAAAGTTGGAAAGAAGAAGGTTGGCCAATACATAAGTCCGGCACTTTGAATTGCACTTGGAGCTTTCCGAAATTACAAAGTTGTGTAGCGTATGGGCATTTTTTGTTTCAATTAACAGAGCGAATGAACTGCAAGGCACAATTATATGAAAGATTTCGAGTGTTTTCTGACCCTTTTTGTTGTAGGCGTAAAGAGAATTGTGAGAAAATGAACGTTGGAGAGCAGATGAGCGACACCGTTCAATTATTTGAATGTTTTCAAACATTTTTTGAGGTTTTTTTTTATTTTTTACCTAACAGAAGATAAATATCGCATTTTTCATGGACGTTTATCAATAGTCTGTGGAAAATAAACATAGCATATTTCATATTTTCCCAATAGTGTCAATAAAACTTCATAAACCTTAATTTTTATTATTTATAATAATAATAATAATAATAATTCCCAACGGATTATCCACCATATCCCGCCCGACCGGCTCGAGGGGCGCATCCGCAATACGCGCGGATTGTTCTTTCGTGCCGAGTCTTTGAAAGGCTTTAGTTTGTTAATCGTCGAGATCTAAAACTGCTCAGCTACAGAGCATTAAAATTTTCGAAAATTATATTACTGTAGAAATATCATTTATAAACAACAAGAACAGAATCGGGCCAAGATGGCTTTCTTGAGGAACTCCTGAGGAGACATAAATAACATCGGATTCACAATTTTTAAACACTACTTTTTGTGCTCTGTTGCTAAGGTAAGAAGAGATCTTGCGATTGAGACCCGGCTGGAAACCCAACTGATCCAGTTTATGAATAAGTAAAGAGTGACACACTTTATCGAAAGCTTTGCTGAAATCAAAGTAAATTCAAGTAAGTTTGTAACGGTGGACTTTCCCTTACAGAACCCGTGTTGACAGTCGGAAATCAAGGTAGAGATAGGATTCGTAAGCTGATTGGTAACATTAGCTTCACACACTTTTGGGATGGCAGAAAGCTTTGCTATGCCACGATAGTGCTCTATAGAAGCATTGCTTCCGCTTTTATGAAGCGGTAGAAGAAACGACTCTTTCCATGCTTTTTGAAAAACACCACACTTTAGTGACAGATTGAACAAATTGGTAAAGGGCTGGTAAAGATTGTTAGCACATTTCTTCAAGAAGCATGTAGGAATCCTATCAGGACCGCATTTAAAAGATTCCTTCAGAGTTCAAAAACCCCCTGAATGGATGAAAAAGAAAAGCACCAAGGCGTTTGAAAAGGCTCTAAAAACCCTCAGAATGGAGGAATAAAAGGCTCAGAAAAAGGTTCAGAAAAGCACCAATAAAAGGCTCCGCAGTTCATTTAAAAATAGTCAAAAAACGCTTCAAATTCATCGAAATCGGACTCATTTCGGACTCTTTTTATGACTCCGTTGGAAAGGAGTCTTTTTTTGCACTTTTAGTTAGCTGGGATATGCCATCATCATATCACCAATTCTCTATCAAATACAGAAAAATGTGTACAACCAAAAAAATTTTCTTGGGTATAGTTTTAGATATCAGAGTATGCAGTCTCAGAAAAGTTAAAGAACATTTAAATTTATGATGTATGGGTCTAGGTATCTGTTTCAGCAAATATGTTTATCTTAGTGAAAAATGTATGCGATTGCAAATCTAAATTAAAACCCCCCCCAAGGCCAATTCCTGCGCACGGCCCTGATGAATACACCTAACACATACTACATACTACATTGCCGTACTTGTATACATACATATATGTACGTGATTGCTCATACATAACCATTAACGTGGCTTGTTAGTTATTGTCGACGGATGTTTTAGCGCGTACGATTTGTGAATTTTTTAAAAAATGTGAAAAATGAGATTATAAATTTTTATTGCTTTCATAAAAAAAAATGTTAACAACCAAAATTGGATACACACACCTTGCGAATAAATGAAAGCTCCCTCGACTTGGGCTGTATATTTTTATTTAGCAAGTTCATACCTATTAAAATTTTGAATGCGGGTGCCTAATCGGATTCTGATTTAATAACTGAGCCGATCGCAGTTTCGGGTTTGGTATGTTTTGAGTTTCAGGGCAGTGCTTTACATCCGGCTTCAGTTTCGGCTTGATTTCCAAGCCCATTGAAGGTCATCTTTTTACCATTTTCACCCTTCCTTCCGGTTTCACTTCCAATTTCAGGTTCGGTAGTTTTTGGCAGCGTTTTCGGTCCGTTTGCAGTCCCTAAACCGACTCTGGAACGTAGGAAATTGGAAACGAAATCGGTGCCTAAATAATTACCCCGATCCGTTTGCACTAACAGTTTGTATCAGGCTATATATGTATGTATGTATGTATGTTATTAGTTTTTTTTTTATATTGCATTCTTTAATTGCTTTATTAAAACTGACATATCCACATGCATGATACATAAATACTTATTACGCAATCTAAAAAAATACAAACGGCTCTAATTTGCCCGAATCATTGAGGGAACGCGACTATTGAATTATTAACAACAACAATATTCTGAAAACATAAAAAAAATCTTAAATCACAAAAAAAAAATGTAGCGAAAAACATAAATGCCAATCATATTCAAATTGATTGCCAACGTGCGTGCGCATTTTTGATAATAAAATACATTGATGAAAATCGTAATTGTACATTAGACGTTGCCGATTTCCATACGATCAAAAAGGGAGGTCCATCTCTGTATTTAACTATTGAGACTATTTCTGTGAAACGAACGCCGAAATTCTTGATTTTCCTTTCCCATTCCCATTCCGATTCTTAGACTTCTTCCTCTTCCTCTACCTCTTCTTGTTCTTTCATAACAAATAATTTTGTTTGATTAAGAGTAAGAATTATCAGGACTTTTGAACCGAACAAAATGAGTTCGACGTTAATGACAAATTGGTAATTTATCTCTGTGAAAATTTGTTAAAAATCTTTGGAGGACTTTTTACTTCTTTAAAACACACATATACATTTTTATTGATATGATAAAATTTTCCGATAACAAAGGGGCAAATATACCACCCGAATTGCAAACACCCTAATGCAGTAATTTTCAGTATTAAAATGTTAATTATTAAACTAATAAAATGAAACATGCTCGCCGCATTCTAAATTAGCTGGGAATATCCGAAAACATCACCTATGGTACGTCAGCATTGTATTAATACATCAATTAAGTTATTTGTTATGCGATAAGTATTTGCCAATTTACGAAATTTTCAAAATTTTCAAAATTTTAGTAGGTGTCGACGCCAAAAACAATGAGTCAGCTGCAACAACAACGAAACGATCACAAAAATAAAATTAAAAAAATTTTAACAAATTCTCAGTTTCACATTTTGAAAAGCAGCGAACGACCTACATTTCATATTTCTTGACAATCTTTCATTCTTAAGTATTTATATTCACACATACAGACATATCGTTATAGTCAAAAGTTGGCTACCAGCTAATAGCCTAAAGCGATGCTGCTCTTGACCAACAACAAGCGTGCCAAAAGTGCTGCGAAAATTGTTTGGTGCTTTGGACAATGCCAATATACAGTTAATTGGGCCAATAAGTTAAGTGGGCCTAACCCTGCAAAAAGCATTGGTCCTATAACACAAAATTAGTGGTATATAGATAGCTAGAAAAATCTGGTTTTTATCTAGACCAATATGACTAGTTGTGCGCATGTAGTTTTGCTTTGCCGAATTGAAGAAATATATTCACTTGTTATGTTAATGAGCACAAAAATTATGTATAGACCAAACGGTCTATCTTTGGTCTGGACTGTACACGGCATAAATGGTAGAATGGTAGACCAAGCCTAGGACATGCTCCGTGTAAATTGGTCCTATGGTTTTACATGAGATTGGTCTAGACTTGGTCCGGTAGTATGTCAACGAAAGACTGTATTTTATACAGTCTTAGACCAGACTCACTTTTTGCAGGGTAAAGAATAGCTGAACACATACATACATACACGCATCTATACATACATATGTACATGCATACATACATTTGAATATAAAAAAGTGTTGACAAGAATTTATTAATTTGATCTGTCTTGATCAGTGAGTTTTGGCATATTTCAGATCATAAAAGAATTTGAAATCTATTACACTGAAAGAAAAGCTAAAAGTGTTAAAAAGTTTATAAACACAAATATCGTGCTTACATATTTAAAATAAGTTTATTTAGCTTGGCATTCGGATGAATCTTTCTCTTCTTCTTCTCATACTTGCAAATAGCATTTCATGCTCATGGAAGGTACAAAACTGTTCTTCATTCCTATTCGGATATATCCAACATTTCAGCGATTTTTAAGTTATGAAATCAATTCTTTGCTAATATGCCATCAAAAGTTTTGGCAACATAGCTTGTTCATAAATTACGAGGTATTTAGTACCCAAATAAGCAAAGAAAACCAATTTTTCATTCTGTACAATTCTTATTGCTTACGTGTTGTTGGCATTAGTCACAAAAATTAATGCAAAATAAATTGATAACAATACAAACAAGGAAATACATTTTAAAAAATAATAATTTCTGTATCTAACGAGCCTGGGTTTCTGGGAGTTGTTGAGGTCCCTTATGTGAAAGCTGGCGGGACCATGACATATTTATATCGCTTTTCCTGTACTTATATTGGTGAAATGGGAACTTCCGCTTAAAAGTGCTGTATACTCGTATATATTTTTAATTTTAATTGATTGTCAGCTGCAAAGTGGTCCATTAAATGAAATAATTTATTACCACCAAAGGGCATTAGAAAACTCATTTTGCAAATCATGATTTTGAGAAAAATATGAAGAACTAAATATAAGAATCAAGCACGCTTTCGAGAATTTTAAGTATTTATATTTCATTTTAAAATTTGTTCCATAATTTTCGAAAGCAGCCATTCAATTCTAAGGTATCGCAAAGTTGTGATTTAGTGAATTATTGCACATACATATGTAATTATACCCAACTGAGCGTAGATCACTTGGTATATTAATTTCGTTCGCCACTGTTGTTAGCCATAAATTCGGAATAGAAAATGATTTTGTTTACCTGGGAAACGACACGGGATTGTCATCGCTAGTACGAAAAGAGACAGCAACAACTTACTCAACCTTAAGTCATCTCGTAATACCAAGATTTTTCTTCGTCACCCCAACAAAAATTTATTGATTTGATTGGTTTTGTAAACTTTTGTTACTCTTTGGTTGAAATGATATGAAACAAAATTGTAATTGAAATAATTGGGTTTTGACCTTTTCAAGGCGTTCGATATTTCCTGATTTTTTTTTTTTGTTACCAAGTGCGGCTATGTTGTTTCGTGTGCCTTTGCACGTTAGGAAGCTACCGACCAGAAACGTTTTCCTCTAGCCGAGTGTGTTATATGTATGTGCTTATGTTGTATTAGTTTTTTGTTGTTTGTGATTTCTCTGCAGAATTTTCTTTTAGCTGTGCGCTGAAGCAATGGAGTGCAACTGCGGTTCACTGATTTTGGCTGACTGCCACCAAGCTTTAATTGGCTTTTTTTTTTCTTTTTTGAGTTTGAGGTTTTTGGTTCGCTTTTCGCTTTTATTTGCCATAAGAAATTCTTCAGTTGAGTTCAGTTAAGAGTATATTTCATTCTTTATTTCGTTTACCTTTTCACAGTTGGTATGCTTTTAGTTTATGTTTTACGCTTGTCTGCACCAAAAGTCAAACTATAAGCGCCGCTATGTGTTCCTCGACTTTTCTGATATTGCTGATTTTCTTGCATACATACATATCTACAGCTATGATCAGAGACTTAGCTCACTTTCTACTGTACTGAAAAAGTTACTTTTAAGAGAGTGCAAAATTATTTCATTTCGAGTGTTGTTCTCTTCAAATTCCTCAAAAATAACCGCCATAATTCTTTCGTATTTGTAATTGTTTATTTCTTCTCCACTTTTGTTTCAATTACATTGGACATCGATTTAGCGTACTTACACGTATTTTGCCATTACCTGCGATCGTTTCCGCCTCTGCGGGGATATTTAATTAATGACCTCTATTATTAAATTTTTTGTTAAAATGGCTAGATAAAAATGTTGCTCAGTTGAAACAAAAAAATATTAAATGGAACCTTTACTAAATTGGGACCAAGCAAGTAAAAATTGCAGGAATAGTGCATTGTTTAAGAAAAGTTATCTATTATGTCATTGTAATTTGTTTGCTTAGTTGTGTCCAGTAAGCTCGTGCGAAAACGCCTGATCGAAATTCAAATTTATGGGCACATAAGCAGACCGTTCCTGTCAAAAAAGAACATTAAAATGCGATTGTCATTCGCGTGTAGGCACATCTTTGAAAATATAGAGTTTCGGAACCGAGTACCTTTTACGAATGAAACTAAAATAAACTGAATCGGTCCGGAAAAAAACGAATGTCCATTGTGAAAAAAATCAAGAAACTAGTCCGCCGGACACAAAAAATGACGGTGAAACATGGCGGTAGGAAGTTGATAGTTTGCGGGTCATTGTCGTTTCACGGGGTTGGGCGGCTGGTTAAGATAGAAGGAAATATGAATAAGCACATGCATCTTGAAATACTCAGAATAACATATTGTTTCGAATTCCGCCCAGTAAACTTAATATTTATTTAGGACAACGATTTCAAGCATACTGAGTGCTCAAACACTGGCTTTCGCAAGAATATATT
The DNA here is from genome assembly GCA_951509765.1 of Sphenella marginata. NCBI lineage: Eukaryota > Metazoa > Arthropoda > Insecta > Diptera > Tephritidae > Sphenella > Sphenella marginata. Next base: position 29,737,160 of record OX608082.1, read on the forward strand.
ACCAAAATCGATCGACCAGTGCAAAGTCCGGACATAAATCCAACCGAGAACTTGTGGAATGATTTGAAGGCGATGGTGCGACAAACAAATATCGCTGAGCTTTAGGAAGGATGGATAGGTACCAAAAGTTAATAGAGAGTTAACCACGCAGGTGGGAAGCAGTTATGTTAAATTATGGTTATTCCACCAAATATTGATTTGGAAAATAATAATATTAAAAAATTGTCTTGCCATTGTTACAAACATTTTGTATTTTTTACAGAAATCGAATACGCAGTAAATCCAAATCCAACTATGACTAAAAAATTACTTCTACTTATTATGACTAGCGAAAATTGTCTATTTTAAGTTATCTGATCTTATAATGAAGTATTAATATATTCAGTTAGAAGCCTGGATTTAATTCGGTTACTTTTAATGAGCATTGTGGTGAACTCTTTCTAAGTGCGCTTAACCTCTGACCATAGCTGTATATAGAAACTTACCTACCTATTTGTATGTATGCGTGCCCCAATCGGTAAATTTTAAAAAGTCCATACCATTTTCGTAAGTAATTTTAATTCCATCGTCATACTTTTCCCTGCGGTTGGCTGGCACTTGTTCCGTTTTCTGCAATCTGTACATTTGACCATTTCAGCCCAACTCCATTTGCTACTATTTAGGTTGATGGGCTTCATTCGGAATTCGCTTTGCTCTCTTCTGCGCGATTGTACTTGCGTATGTATGTTTATTTACCACAATTTTCCTTTTTACTTAATAACTCTTTCACTTTTACTTTCTCATAGTAGTATTTGCAATTCTTTTAATTAGTAAAAAAATTTGTTTAGTTGTTCGTTTTGTGGCCCTTCATTAGCCCAAAAAATATTTTTGTGCGATTTTGGTTCTTTCTTCAGCATTCTTGTGCTACAGAAAAGTCACACTAAAACCTAGCCGAAACCAGAGAGCTTTCCACACCGCTCGGCTGGCAAGAATAGGTTCAACAAAAATGGGCACAAAAACTGTGAATGAGATCTTGTCTGGGACCATCCTAAATGTCGAACTACGTTCTCAGTAAAATCGGGACTTCTCGTTTTCGCGAAATATCCCACTTTAACCCTTTAGGAGCTTCAAAAAGATACATTTGACCAAAAAATCTTTTCAAAAATAGCTTTGGAATGTTTGTTCGTGTAGGCGGTTTCTATTACTCACAGAAATTGACAAATGTCATACTTTTTTAAAAAAATTGCAAAGTACTATTAAATAAAATTAATTATTCGTTTTTAGAGCACTACATAGTTACAGCACCCTGTATTTGTTATGCAAAAAAAAAAACAAAAAAAATACTCTTTGTGATTTTTAAGCGGAACACGAATCCGTGCTCAAAAAATTTCCATCATGTCCCGTTTTTAAGAAAAAATCTATCTGTTGAAAATCTTCCCCGTTAACGTAAGGATCTTCTGCCAAGTCCCTCCATGTTCCTTTGGCCTTCAATAAAATTTTTTGAATTAGAATATTTGGACAAATAATGCTGTATCTAATCTATTTCAGCAAAAAAAAAATACTCCAATTGCTGTTGAATTCATCCGTAGTACTTTGCTATGAGGGTCAAATGTTCAAATGTGCATATTAGTCATTTGTGCAAATTTACATAAGCTTGCTAATAGCCATTTTCCAAACGAAACTCAACAAATTTAATGTCATTTATCTTCCAATGTACACAGAACTCGGTAATATTTATTTTGTGTTCAAACAAATTTTTAGCTTTTATTGTCCAATTAATTTTACATAAAAATAGACGAAGTTGGAATGGATGTGCATAATTGAATGGACATGGAAATGACTTTTAGTGGTGCTATTTTGGCACTTTGTTGCTTTATGATGGCAATAAATATGCAAGCCCAGCATCAGCTGCTGCAAACAATTCGAAAAATTGACATCACACACCAATTACATTTACGTACGACTTGCGGACAATCGGCCAAATGCTCCATTGGTCTTGGCTTCCCTTGTCATTGAGCTGCGTTGAAATTTGCTGAAAATGATTGTTGTTGTTGCCCTTTTTGCTTTTAATACGCCTCAGTGAGTTGTGTGCAGTGTTGTGATGTATCTTTGTTTGTCTTTAGATAGTCTATTCATCCATTTTTTATGGTTTCGAGCAATTGTTTAGCAAGAAATAAATGGACGGCAGTATTGTAAGCTTAGCTACTGTTTTATTGGACGATATCAATGTGGAATATGATTTACTAGTTGATTCTACACTTTTATGTCACTGTTGCTGTAGAGCAGCGATGCACCGGAGATCTTGGTAGTGTTGCACTGCCACCTTAAAGAAGTGCGAAGGCTTTGACTGGGGTGCTTCTTATTTCGACCGGGTGAAATCGACATAGTTCTGCTCAAGTTTTGACAACAAATTGCAACAAGCACCTAAGTTGGGGGTTGTCGGTCAAGCGACATCTGACACCATACATTTACAACCCCTCAGTTTTTTTCCCGGGCATAAATATCAATTTTATGCCCTTAGTTTCGGGGTAAATATTTAAGACTCGAAACTAGTTACCTGACTATCCCATATAATATATGTATGTATGTAGATCGATCGCTAGCTTTTTCCATCCCAAACTACTCTAGCCTGCCAAATAGTAAGATACTTGATCTGTGGAAGTTCAGCTCAAATATGTCTGTCCTTATTTAGGCATCATACAGTTTTACTCCATCCGGGAATATTAAATGAATTCTTTTTTTTTATATCATATCATTTCATATAGGTTAAGTGATTTTATAATTCTACCCGTGAACATACTAAATACTCCAAAAACCCTTCGTGGTCGTGTTGTGCGCTCTACCGCCGTTGTGCACCACTGATGTCTATACAAATGTACATACAAATTGTATTTACTGTTTATGGCTTGAAGCACTTTAGGATTGAGTTGAAGCTGTTCTGTTAATTAACTCTTTGATAGATGTGACAAGTGATGATTCCGTATAAAAAAAGAAGAATGCAAGTACAACAGATTTCTAAGACATTAGAAAGGGCAGTTAGTAATATTTACTTTTGCGAAAAACAAGTTATCAATTGCTAAACATAACCTCAATAACATAAATTTTTATGAAACTTTTTGTTACAAAAAGTTATACTTTCCCTGGTGAAATATGTTGCATTTTGGGTTTTCAAAATCACCTCTAATTGTCAGACACGACGGACTTACTTGAGAAAATTTACTCCCGCTTTCCTTATCTTTAATAGTCCTCTTTCCTTTTTATTAGTCCTCTCCTTGTTGTTATCTTCTTTCATATATTTCATTTAATTACATATAATTTTTAATACAATTCCTTTCACCATACCATTTTCCCTATTCTTTCCTGTTCTTCTTCGTTTATCTTTACCTAGACTTCAGAAAACCAATGGTATAGTATAGAAGTTCACGTAGGGGAAAAAGAATCTCGTCAAAACTTATTTAGTGATATCTTCATATCACAAATCAAAAATATGGGATGAAAATGAATCCCCCTTCCACGTTTTCCAAACATTTCAATGGTACCTCACATGATTTTTGAAGCTTCGAACTTCGGTCTTTTAGGCTATCACACTAACGCAAATTAAATGTATGGCATTTCCATAGATTCGAACTTCCATTTACCCTAATCGTGATCCTGATATCCCAGTTGCAATTATACTTATCCATACAAATGTACATAAGATGCACCTGTCATGGCGTATAAGTAAAAAAATCAAGGACCAAACTTAATCGAGATGACTACAAGTGAGAATGTGGAGCGTATATTGCCTAAACTTGATTCAAGAAAACTTTTGTATGAACTCAATTGTTTTGTTTTAATACCACACAATTACAACGAAGTTTATGAAATCTCTTCTGGGCCAAACTTCGCTCTTTAAAACCTGCAATGCTAACTGCCACTCTTACTTCTATCGTACCATAACCACAACCATAAATAAGCTCAAGGTTAAAACGAATTATTGAATGAAAAGAAAAGTTTTAATTTATAAAGAAATGAGAAAGCTGCTAGTCTTCCTTATCAACATTATATTGGTGGCTCCACTTTTAGGGCCACCGCTGTATTTGGCGTGAATTAAATAGTTTTCTGCGTATTTTACTTTCACTTAGGCTTCTAGCAATGCATTTGTTCACATTTCATTAGATTTCATGCAGCATTTTTTGTGATCTGCGTTCGAACATATACACAGACAGACGACAAAAGTTTACAAACTGGGTTTGGATACTTGTACCCTAAATATTTAAGTACTACGCTGTGAGATTAATTCAACGCGTAGTCGCGGTATGGAATGAAACCAAATGGGAGTGGTAGAGAGAGATCATACTGAATCTGGAGTAGAGCAACACTACCATCACACCACGGATGAAATATGTTTAATAAATTCTACTTCAATGGATAGATGGCTCTGAAGCCAACAAATAGAAATTGTTGCCAGCAGAGGATACAAAATGCATTTTGTTGTTGCATGGCGCCATCTAATTAGGAATATACATATTCCACAAATTTTGACAGCACGAAAACGCACGAATGGGAATTCATTCAAGCATAGAACAAGTATTTATATATATACAGTTAAACGCAATGCTGACGTCCGTAAGTAATTAATATTTGTTTATGCGTCGCAATATTTGCAACAAAGATATGCCTCCGGCGACATGCCATTGTTGGAACATAAACATTCATTTTGTAAACATATGTCGGCGTATATGTTGTCGTTTATGTATTTCGCACATTGCATCGCGGTAATTTGTTTTTAGAAAGACCCAAAGTATAGCAGAGTAAGCCAAAAATAGGCTTTTAAATATACAAATGTTTGCAAATATGATATCCTTGCATCGGCCAAGGCATGAAACCGAAACCTTAACCATAATTATTTCAAACCATTTCAGTTCTTAAAACCGTACTGCAAAAGGGTTTTTTATTTATTTACGATATCAAATAAAGGAAACATGTCTTAATCGAGAGAAATAAAAGAAAATTTGCTTTAACTTCCTTCGAGCACCGATGTCTGTTTATTTATCAAATACGTCAAAGTGAGGTTAATTATGAAGGAGGAGAGCTTCCACTAGGATCTCTCTTGTACACTACTTGAGCAGAGGACTTCTCTCCATTGAAAAAGGTGATGCTTTGATCCACTCTACTTATCAACCGACGATGAACAAATCCCTTTAATGTCCTGGTGCAAACCCGAATGTTCATAAATTAATTTGCCTGTTGACTGGCAACCATAATTCCAAGCCAAGTGCTTGCTTACCCAAGTGATCTGTAATATTATGAAGATCCATCCATCTGGTTCTGTCAGGTAGCCTGAACTTGTGGTGGACTGCAAGCTCTCTTAATTTAATTTCTCGCCTCATAAAGAACTTCACCAAATGAGTCGAAACTAGTATCGGATACTAAAATTAACCCGAAGTTAGACATATTAGCCAACAACGCCCAGCGGGCATATATTATAATGTCATACAAAGTCATTCGCTAGCCGCTTTCCAGCTTGAATAGAATAAACCAATAAAACAGAAATATATAATTGAAAATCATTTAGCAAAGGTTGTCCCATGAAAAGGACACCGTTGTTTCAATGTGTTGCAAGCGATAATTTTGCCACGAGCTTTCAATATGTACAATTACATTTTGCAATTTTAATAGCCATTCATTTGACCATTTCTGTGGTCCCCTTTGAATTTGTTTACATTGAAAATTAAATGATAACATTTCATATAATAATTGCGTTTAGCATAATTATTGAATTTTTGCTCTGTTGTAAATTCAATTGCATTAAGTAAGGAAGTCGATATGCAGAATAACATTTTTTTTTTAATTTTTTTACCTTTAAGTTAAGTTTATTTCTGAACTGCAGTAGTAAAAAGAAACGGAGAAAAAAGTGTAAATTTGTTTTTGTATAGATAACTTTTGAAAAAAGTTTTTAAATTTTTTTCTTTGAAAGATCTCTTTTTTATGATAAAAGGAAAGTACCCATAAGGTTTAATACAAATCGCAAAGGCTTGATTCCAGCCCTTTAATAAGAGCAAAAGGTTTGTTGCTTTTAAATACATACAAGAACGTAAATAAATAAGGTGCACATAGAACATAATTTATTTGATTGTACGAAAACTGATGCCCTGGTTGCTTCAGCCAACGGAAATTTGCCGTCAACCAGTATTTATTCGATGGCACCAAAAATCTGCCCGCATTGCAAATGAAATAAACACAAATCAGTTTTGCAGTCCATTAGAATGATGATTTTGTTGTTGTTCCTTTGGCCTAGCCGGTCGGTCGTTGCAAATAAAATACGCATAGAAGTTTTGTTTTACAAATGCTATTTTTATGGTTAAATGATTTCTATGTTTATATACACATACATATGCAATTTGTGTGTACATAAATTCGTTTAGAATAATTAACAAATGAAGTGAAATTTTTAATTTTGCTTCCGGCAATGATTTGATTTTTTTTGAGGAATTGTTGTTGGAGCAGTGTCCGAGCGATGGCATGGGACTACATGTTTCCCCACTTATCATCAGACCCCTTTTCGTTTTAATTGTGCTAATTATTTTAGGAATATTTTGCAAACTGAGGTATTATCTATTTTTTGAAAAGTTTAATTACTTGAACCTGTCGAAAACTTAAAAATCTCCGTGTATACCTTTAATAAACATGAAATGGTATTATAACTTTGGTCCGATGCTTGTAAGTATCAGAAGAAAAGTAGATATACCCACCCATGCGTATAACGATTTAGCCATGACCATCTGTCCGTCCGTTTGGCATATAACTCTTGCAATTAAAAAGCTAGGAACGTAACATTTGGCAACTTTGGTACATAATATGTATATATGTATGTAACGTATGTAGTGAAAAGCACCCAGGTCGGACCAACATAACATATACATAGCTCCCATACAATCGTTTGTTCCTAAAAATGGAACTTGGACTTAGATATTCTAAAAAAGGTTTGCATAGAAAAGGAAAAAGCTATGTGGGATGGTCAAAATTGCTGAGACGGTTAAATGACCATCTAAGGAAGAAGAAGAAAATTTGAAAGATGGGCGTAGCACCGCCCACATATTAAATAAGAAGTTGAAGCTGTTATGTTCACATATATTCAGAACATTAGCTCTGATCTTAGGTTGTTTAAAAATCAATGTCATAGTAATATTTATACCTTTCATGAGCATGAAATGGTATTATAACTTTGGTCCGATGTTTGTAAGTATGAGAAGAAGAAGAGATAGACCCACCATTAAGTATACCGAAATGATCAGGGCGACGAGCTGAGTTGATTTAGCCATGTCCGTCTGTCCGTCCGTCCGTCTGTCCGTCTGTCCGTCCGTCTGTTTGAACGCAAACTAGTCCCTCAGTTTTAGAGATATCTCGATGAAATTTTGCAAGCAGGCGCCATTTTGCATAGGATTAATCATTTGTCGGAACCAGCAAGATCGGACCGATACAACGCATAGCTCCCATACAATCGATTGTTCCGATAAACGGGTTTTGGCCTCTAACTCTTGCAATTAAAAAGCTATTAGAGCGAAATTTCGCAGGTTTAGTACATGCTATATAAGTAATGTGTGTAGTGAAAATCATACAGATCGGACCAACATAACATATGACTCACATATAATCGATAGTTTCGATAAATGGGTTTTGGGCTATCAATTTTGCAGTTAAAGAGCTAGGAACGTTAAACTTTGCACGTTTATATTTAACATATGTAGGCAAAATCAGCCAGATCGGGCCAACATAACGGGTAGCTCCCATACAATCGATTGTTCCGATAAGTGTGGTTTGGCATTCATGAAAGGTATAAAGCCTTCGGCACAGCCGAAGACAGCCCTTTCCTTACTTGTTTAAATATATTTCGAATCATAGCTGATACTTTTCTTGTTATGGAGAGTTTTAGAAACTGACTCTTAAACACAGGGGCACTTCAAACAAAATGTAAGAAAGAGCACTCTAATTTACATACACATACTTCAATGCGCAACCTAGAATGATATCAATTTGTGGCATTTGCAATATATCATACAACAATTGAGTGGGATGAATCTGCAAGCATTGCATGAAATTCATTCAGACTGCAGACATTTCGAGAGCGCTACTATCAACTGCATCAAGTGACAATCGGCAGCCAAAGCGACAATAGCCGCGAGAGCAAGAAACACCAACGCGCCGCGTCATCAAATTGCTCCCGCCAAATGCTGCATTAGCAAGTCTTTGGTGTCTTTATTGTTTTGATCTCTTATTTCACTTGTTTTCGTAAGTCTTTTTTTTTTTTTTTTGATTTTACGTTATCGGTTTTAGTTTTTTCTAGACTCATATTCATAGCAAAATGTGTTAAATGCGTTCATATTTCTGTATATATTTGTTTGTAGACATGTATGTGTGCATGTGTGTGTGCTATTTTGTTTATTCTTATTAGCAGTCACACTCGATGATGACCAATTGGCGCTCATAATTTTAGTTAGGCATATTGACCCAGTTAATTGTAATTACCAATGTTTAGCGAAATAGCCGTGTCGCGTCAATCCTGTGTAGAAGTGTCCAAGTGCGTGGCTACAATAAAGCTTCATAGGAACAAAAGCACGAATAACGATCGAAATATTCTGAATCATTCCAACAAGCAAAGAAAATGAACTGTATAGGCTTAATGAAATTCACAATAAATTAAATTTGCTCTATAAAGCTTTTTAAGGTGTTATTTTAAAACAAATTTGTAATAGTAAGAGCTTTATGAACATTTTTTAAAAACATTTGAAAGTGAGGGTTATATAAGCGAATATCAAAAGAAATGTCAAGTAAAGCACAATTTGTTCGAAAATTGAGGAAGTGGCTAATAGGCTGTTCATGCTGAGGCTGCATTTTGCATTTACCTCGCATTTTAGCATTTAGCCCGAAAAGCAGCTTTTATTTTCACATTTTCCATACAAAATTTGACACCTAAATGCAACTAAAAGCAACTTTTGTTTTGCATTAGCATTATAAATGCGGAAATCAACCCTGTAATATTCGAAGAAAATCGCGATTCGAATTCAAAAGAGTGGCAATATTGGTTGTTTTTACTTGGCGTTCTCTCATTCTCTGTCTTTCGTAAACATACAGCAAATTTGTTCCGATTTTAAATTTGTAATTTAGCGCGCGTGTTGTGTGATATTGTTAAAATAAGTCATTCTACAAGTTAATCGGATGTTTGTGAATGGATTTAAATAAAAGATTTAATGAAAATCTGTACATTTTTTCACACGTGGCATAACCTCAAAAAAATGTTCGAACTAGCTAAATGTACATTTGCTAAATGCGCCAGCATGAACGCTTTTTCGAAACCAATGTCCGAAAATGTAAAATGCTGCTTTTTAACTTCAGCATGAATGGCACATAAGATACAACCATGACTTTTGTTTTTTGAAAACAAATTTAAATATTTGAAGTTGAAACAAATGTAAAAGTATTTTTATTTTCATAAACTTTCATCGTTCACACATTTTATTTTTGAAGTTTATAAAAAGTTGACTTAAACTTTGAAATAAATTAACTGAAAAGCTCATAAAGCTCTATAATAAGCTAACTAAACTTAAATTCAAGGACTTCAACTCAAATGTTGTAAAACAAGAAGCCACTAACAGGATTTGGTACTCACACACGACTTCGATGGGAAGTCTCAGGAAAAGTGCAGTTTCAACAGTTTTGGACCAGAGCGATATTGGTGTTAGAATATGAGAAGTAGGTTCAATTGAACAGGAAAAGAGATGTTTAATAAGATGGGGTACTGGTGTTGTTCAGTCTGGATAGTAAAGAGTTTAACTTGTTACATTATCTGGTACAAAGTTGTGCTACCAGTACTCTAGTCTCCCTCTGAAGTACGCGCTCCTCTTCAGCCAATTCAGCTAGCTGGATATCAATTATGGAGTTCACAAGCCGAAACACAGTGTGGAGGTAGTTTCAAACCCGCCTATGGTTACGAAGATCAAAGGGCAGCGTACCGGATGTCATCATAGTGCTTACGGAAATGTTTCCGTCTGATGACGGTTAGGATAACTGGGTTTGTGGCAGTTCTGTAAAAACTGTCTGCTCAACAGTGCCGGGTGCTCACGAATATTGAGCACATAGTCTTTGATGGCGGTGTTTTTTAGCAGACTTGAACTTCCTCCAATTAGTGCCAGTGTGGTTGGGCGTTATACGAGTATTCGAGCAGCGTAATCAATAACGGGTCGGCTAATATCCTTACACTATCTATTTTGGTAGGTAGGTGATATTAACAGCTTTGAGCGTAGAAGTGGGGGTGGCATGTCCCATACATAGGAATAGGTATAGAAAAGCAGTATACTTTTTCAAATGCAGAAGGGTGAGTTTTGGCCAGGACAACGTCGGTCGGGCCCTCTAGTATTTTATAAAATACAAATTTTACCCACATGTAAAAAATTTTAACCCATTGTACTGTACATAAATAGAGAAGGGAAATAGTGAATTAATAATGCATTCAAAAGAAAAATTCCAAAAAATTAACGCCTTGTTGAGTTCTTACATGTTTTAAGTATGCCACTATGCTATTCTTGTCCGTTACAAATGAAGAATAATAAAACAAAGACTTTTTATTTAGTATAAAAATGTAAATAACTTGGTGCATTTGTAAATGGTAAAATACATTTCTGTAATGCAAACATAAGAAAAGTTGCATCCCAAAACGCATGAAGTGAATCAAAAATGTTGTTAGATGTGATTGTGGAACCATGCTTTCAAAGAATATTCATAGAATACTTCTTCGTAAATAATAGTTTTGTTCGGAAAAAATTCCGAATTACAGTTTTGATGCGAATATTATTTAGTAGTCAAAAGACGACTGTTGCTTAGAGAATGGAACTTTGTGGTATTATTTTGAAAATAAACAAATAATTCGATGTGCCCGTTTTGCCTCTTGGTATGGAACTCCACGTATGCAATCAACATGAAAAACCAGCAAGTAAATAAAGTGCATACCCGAACAAGTTTTGTTTATTTCCTAATTTTTGTATATCCTCCACGTGGTGGTAAAAGCGGCTAACTCAAATCAACAAAATCTTTCAGTAAAACGAAAAACCTTTCTCAGGGCTGGGTTTTTAGCTGAGGCCAGAACAACCCCCGTTTAAAATTCTAATGGCCTATTTGTAATTAAGCGAATTAACATTTTATTTATTTTTCACTTTAATGCAACAACTTTTATACTGACCCTTGCGTTTTTGACAAATAACCAAAATAAAAGCAGGAAACAAAACCGTACGAGTTCTTAAAGGTTGGTTACTTGTCGAGCGGCCACCCTAAGAGACAATTTTTTTTTATTTTTTCAATGCCAGATGGACTTCAATGTGGTGCCTTCAAGTGTTTGGCAGTCCTTAAGCAAAAGTGAAATTAGTCTAAAAAGTCTGAACTATAGTATTAGTATTAGTATAGTATTAATAGATTTTAATGATAGACCTCTAAGGCCGAATATCAAGATATGGCACTTTTACCGTATTTTGTCTCGCCATTCATAAAGGTAAAATTGATATATTTTCCAAGAAAAGTTTTTTTTCGCCAGTATAATGCAAATGCTATATAAAGATATATTAGCTATATGAATTTATACATAAATTCAAGTTCAAGCACACAGAAAGTCGAAAGTTTTGTTTGCTTTTATGATCAAAATAATATTTGTTTTGTTCAAAATCATATAATTTTACCCATTAAAGCTTTGGTGTTTATTTGATATGATCCCAAAGTACAGTTGTTGTTTTAATTTTTATAAATTTAAAGCTTTAGATAAAAGTAGAAAGTCCCAAAAATTTGAAATTCGCGCTAATGGGATCAAGCTCTTAAGTTATCATTAAAACGCACTGACATATGTATGTGCATACGTATACTAAGCACTGATTTAAGTAAGTAAGAATATCTGCCCCAATGTGGGTATTTCCACTAAAGATTTTCTAAAATTTTCTAAATATTTGACTGAGATCTACCAATATTTGTGTTTAATAAAATGTATTTTGCATTGTATCGCCACAAAGAATATTTCTTACTTTTGCTGTTCATTACTGATAAGTATCTTGTCTTATCTAAATTATACAGCAATGGTCTAATATGTATAGTTAAACTTTACCAGGAATAATTTTGTGGAACATTTTAAGTTTTCCGCGCGACCAAAAGGTGTTGTATTGAAAAGGGGTTTGAAGAGTACAATTAAAATTATGTTTTATATTTGACAATTTATTTTTTAATTGTGTTCAAATTTTACTATATACTTGTACTCGTATACTCATTTTTTCACATATTTTCTGAGAGATTAAACTGCCAATACAAAATACAATTTCAGATTTTGGAACTCAGTGTTTCATATTGAGTTTCATTTAGCTTCAACGCTCAACGGTAACTTATCAATTAAGCAATTTTCATCATAATAAAGAAATTAATATCCAATGGTCATGGAAGAATAGCAAAACGAAAGTCATGCGGCACAAGATAAGCAACAATCAAATACCAAATTAGTACAACATCAAGCAACTTGAAACGAATTGGGACAGCATTCTATTATTTATGACCATCACCTCTAGTCGTTAGGATAACTAAGCATCTCTACTGAGATAAGTTGATCAACAAGTCTTGCGTAGTAAGGTTTTAATCATTACTTACAAACATATTTATTGTGCTGTTTTCTGCAAGAATGAGCCAAAGTTTTAACAGCTTTCAGGGTCAATTTAGATGGAATACGATGTCGTAAAAACTTCATCTAATTAAGAATGAAGGGCTAAACGGCTTATACGAGTAGACTTTTTCACTTAAAATAAAGAACTTAAGTTTTAGAGTCTTATTTGATTTAGCCTAGTATTATATACTTATGTCAGTACGCATGGAAAATCAAAGAAAGACCTACCCCTTCGGAAATAGATGCCAATATATTTTTTTTTTTTGCATTTATTTTGTTTTTCTTTAGAGACAGTTGATATCAAAGACCGTGCGATCATCCAAATGCATTGAAATGCATTGATACGAATTTCAAATTTGAAATAAACGATTTTAAATAAAATAAAATGAAAAAAAAAATAAAATTAAATTAAAAAAATAATAATTCATGTTTTATATAGTTTAGGAAAACCCCAAGTTTGGTAAGAGGTGCTTATGTACATATTCTCAATTTATGAAAAGCATACAAAATTTCACATAGAGAATGACTGAATACAGTTGAAACCTTCAAACTTATAAACAGGTTTTTCGTTTGGTAAACATTTTCTACTCATTCATTAACACCATGTTTACTTTGGGATTATTGTTGGTTTTATTAATGTTAGTATTTATATTTGATTAAGTGATAATTGTATGACCATACAGCGCTGTTCAATATTTCTATTAAGTATGACCGTTATATGGAAATCTGAAAAATTAACTGGTTTATTATTGAATTTGAGTAATTAATTACTTGTCCACATATACATACATATGTACTTGTATATGTATGTGGGGTCACATTACGTTTCTCAACCAGATATTCGAAGAGAAAAGTAGCTTTTGAAAATACAAGTCGATTTTATAGTATAAATTTGAATTGTTCAAGTTTTCCCTTAGTGATTCAGATTTTCATTCTCGACATTAAAAAGCGTTCAAACATAACCGCGCAGAAGATAAATAAATAACTTCAACAGAGATAAAAAAATTCTATAGTATTCAATCCGCTTAAAGCTCTTAAGTAGATGTCATCATGAATTTTATCTTCCAAGTTTCACAAAACCTAAGCTTTGTAAAACTGATTTGCTAACCAAAGAAATTAAATAAAAGTTAGAGAACAAAAACAAATTTTAAGAAGCGATAAGGAGAATATTGCGAAAAGCAATTTGTTTGACACAGTTTTTGTACGTTGAATACCAATTTCGTATGAATATATCGATAAGATAAGTTGGAGTCCACGAACGGACTGATTTGCAAATGACGGTAGATATGTGTATATACATACATATGTACATAAATATAAACATATATGAGCATTAGGGTATGCCATCTTTTGGCAATATTTTTGTGTGATCTTTGTCATTCAGAAAACCGAGTACCTTATAAAAGACGGACATTTTTCCATTAGTAGTTTTCCAAAGTAACATTTAAATTGAAGTTGAATTGATGATAGCACTACAAAAAACTTTTACTCAGTGGTGGCTCCATGATTTTGGGAGAGGGGGTACAATTTTTTTTATGAAATTTCGAGGACATCTTTTATCCACAGTTTCTGAAAAGTTTGCCCTTTTGGGTGCCCCTGTTTTAACTGTACACAAACCATAATAATAATATAATAATATATAAACAAACTAAGATTTTCAGATAACTCATACATCAAATATACACTTTGTTCACTGCTATTCAAAATACTGGGAAGTAGGAGAGTAGTAGATTTGTGCACATTTTTAACTTTTAAAAGTTGCTCGCATATTATTTTCCCATTAGTCGCTTTGTTTTATCTACCAAAAAATATATACACTCCAAAAAATTATGCACACTCTAATGTGGGCATGCCAGTAAATTGATTGAATTTTTAAAAGCATTGAGCGGTGACGTAACACACAACTTCTGTTGATGGACTGGTATGCCCTCTGATGATATTCATTTTGAAATAGACCATTAGCATATTCTAAGTTTTCGTTGAACTTGAATGCAAGTGGGTGCAGTGGTTACGTATGTACTTACTTACAAACATACATACATACATACAGTGGCGGATCCACGGGGGGGGGGTTTTCGGGTTTAAACCCCCCCCAAAGGGCTAAAGTGTAACGTTTTTTAATAACTCGAAATAATGGTACTAATGGTAATGGTACTGGTTTTCGTTTTCCCCCTACAATTTACGAGGCCTTTTGAAAAATTCTTCCAGTATTTCGTCAGTAGAAACTGGTATATCGTTATGAATGTTTATAGATGTGAGTCCATTCAATCGCTCTTGGCCAAGCGTATTTCGCAAGTTCGACTTACATAATTCTTTTCAAAGTGGAAAATGTGCGTTCTGGCGTTGCTGTCGAAACTGGCAATACAGCTAAAATGCGCAGTAGTTTGTGAACGCTTTCGAATGCATTTTGATTCACCAACTGAAAAAAAATCCATATTGAGTAAAAAAAATTATTCCAGGTTATAAAAATCAAATATGCAATTTATTCTTACTTCGATTGCATCGAATACATTTTTAATATATGTATTTCCCATCAACGCGCCGTCTCCACATTTTGACTTCTGATATAAATTCACCTTCAGAACATGTTAGAACCCGTTCATAAAAGCTGTACAGCCCTTTGCATTTTTTCACATCGTATTCATTTTTCGGGAACAGAACGCCGAAGTTTTCGAAAACCGACTTTGAAGATGAGTTATGTACGTGTCGAGAAATGGGATATAAAATGCGATTCCATAATAATCTTCGACACTTCCAGAATTGACATTGCATCTGTTTGTTTGGCGCTTATTAATGCGTGGCTTTTTCATATCGATTTCGCATTGTGCGCATATTTTGCTTACATCCTCGAAAATTCTACGAAAGTGACTTTCTGCATTATTTCGCATTTCCTTGAATTCCTGAATAGCATCTTCCGCAAGTTGAGTGGCGTCAGATAGATCCAGTGTTTCTGATTGTAATTGTTTACTTAGTGGCAATACGATCAAATGCACTGACTGCATTATGACGCTAGCTACTTGAAATGTAACAGAAGAGATAGCTGCTAGCAATTGGGAAGCTTGTGTCGCAGTGTCGCCTTTCCATATTTCTGTTTCGTCGAGGGCTTCAAAGATTGCTGGTTGAAGTTCAATGTACGTTGATACTGCTTCATGTGATTCGGCCCATCTTGTTGGACAGATGACCTTAAATTTTTTCGTGCGGCTCTCTTTTTGCATTGCTGAAATTTTTTCTTGAAGAACGTTTTGCCTTTTTGGCCATCGAAAAAATTCATGTACAGCTCCAATTGTCCCCAACCCATTTTTGATACCATTCCTCTCCCTGATCTCCATTTAGGTGGACATCACCAAAAATGAGTGGCACATTGACCTAAAAACTACTGCCTGCTAATACCCTACATGGTCCACATTTCGGTGAATGTCTCGAAAACCGGTTTATATACGTGAATAGAACTAAAACTTATTTAAAAACCCATAAAGACCTTTCATTTGATACCCATATTGCAAAACCACCTTATAGGGTCACACCTGGCCCACATTTTGGACAATATCTCAAAATCGGGGTCTGATATGGGACTAATAGGTACACCATATTAAAGCACTTGTCAAAACCTTTCATTTAATACCCATATTGTATAAATTCTTATAAAGGTTAGCCAGGTCCACGTTTTGGCCTATATCTCGAGACCCTGGTATCCGAATCTTAAAATTTCAAAACATAAACCATCTTTTGTATAGTCCGAACAATGCCTAACAATTTGGTTTTGACTGGTGAGCCCGTTCTTGAGTTATAAAGTCACAACGAAAAAAATGTGATCCAAAACCCCCCCCTTGGTCAAATCCTGGATCCGCCGCGCATACATATATCTATGTACATATGTATATGCAAACCTTTCATGTCATTAATTAATAGATAAAATTAATCCTCAAATATATAAACCGAATTTTATAATTACACTGCCATTTGCCTATTTATGGAACCTTTTAGTGTGTGCAAACAACCAAGTTGCTTTAGCCGTGAGCTTTAATACGGCAAATAAAATATGTTTTTACTGTTAAATGCATATTAATTGATAACACTCAAAATGTTGACAACCCATTTAAATATAATGGTTTGGATTAGTTAAAGATTATTTTTAATTGAGCAGCACAAAACCATTTAGGGCCATGAATACATTCAGACTGCGATTGGGAGGACAGGAAGGTTAATGGAAAAAAATTTGAAAACCCTTTAGAAAATATGTCGTGCTAAAAAGAATTATTTTTATCCAAAAAGAAACCAAATTTGTGAACTGCCTTCATATACATACGTATTTATGACTTGAACCCAATAGTTTCTCTAGCTAGATCATGTTGTTGGCTTGGCTAGCAGGGTGGAGATTCGTGTTGCAAAGACCTCCATCCTCTCACATAGTTCACGCTGAAGATAATTTCATGGTTTGTGTGATAAGGAGGATTTTGACAGAGTGGCTTCTAAAACCTGTGTTGGTTACTTTAGCTGTTGACAGTTGATAACTATGTACATTCTTATTCAAAGCTTATTTTCTTTTTCTGGGTATGAAAATGAATTTATGTACTTTTAATTCTACATAATACCTGCATAGGCAATATTTATTTGAATCTCTATGGGCCGATGAGGTGTACTTTCAATGAAAATTGTGCTTTGCATGACCTAAAAGCTTTGTGGTGGTGAGTTTAAATGGAAATCTATAAATAAACACTTGTATTACAATAAAAATCCTTATAAAAGTTATTGGAGGAATTATGTCAAATTTGAAAAAACCCAAATAAGTAGGATTTCAGGCGCTTCAACACAGTGACCGCTTTCTATTACCGTTAAACAGGTTTGTATTTTGATTTTGTAAAAAATAACGGGGTGCAATGCCAGATTCAAATAAAGGTGTGCGGGTATTTTGCTTATTCTGGGCATTCTAATACTTTTTAAAATTTTAACTTTTATTTATTTGAGATGTGGTCTTTTTTGAACAAGTTTGACCAGACTAGTTTAAATCTTGAGCCATTCTGTACTTGGCTGCAGGGACTGTATGCTCAGTTTTGTAGTACACCCATACATATGTACATATTTACGAACTTAATACGCTTTATATTCCTTAGTTATGTTCATAACAACCTCATCGAGTGACGGCAATTTAATATTTCATATTCTTTCAAGTATCGAATTCCACTAACTTCGTTTCATTCCCTCCCATAGTGACGAATTCTTTGAATATCGGGCTTGCCCTACTGAGATTATGTTAATGCTTCGTGAGTCTTTAATATTTCAGGTTCATTTAAAATTGTAAGGCTTTGTGTCATATTTCACAAAATAATTCTCAGTTTTTCGCAGCTCAAAGTCCATGTTTTGGATTCAGTACACAGAAGCCGAAGTTGTTAAACATACATACATACATATGTATGTATATACTTGTGGAGTTGACAGTTTAATTTATGTTTATAAATGTTTAAAGTGTTTATGTGGTGTTGCTTAGTGCATACTACTAAAACATTATTTTTTGCATTTTTTGCCAATTTCGAGGATTTTTCGGGTGCAGTCCCGAATTTCGGAAATTTGCTATTCTTTAACAGTTGCAACAGACTGAAGAAATTGTTCGACGAACTGTCTAACTTAAAATATATAACAAATAATTAGAGTTTTGCTATGTTTGTTCTATCATAAACGAAAGTACAGACTACTTTAATCAACAAAAAAAAATTTAAATATTCAAAAATATTGCATATCAACATAAAAAATTAAGATAGCTTTCATAAATACATCACACATATTTAATTTTGAGTGGCATTGTGCGAATACCGAATCCGGAACCGTAAGAAAAAACTGCGGGATTCCGCCTCTATAAAACATGTATGTATGTGTATGTGCTTACTTTTTAAGCTGACTGTCTGGCAAGTTGATAAAAGTCATTGCACTTTAATTTCGGTTACCATCTTGCCAATTGCCGTGTGTTCGTATGTAGAATTGTGTATAAAAAAAATATTTCTTCTTTTCTTTAAGAACTTATTGTTCGATTTCATGGTGTCAAATGGTGTACAAAGTTCAAAAATATTAACAACAACAACAAAGGAAATTCCTTACCCCATAAGTGGCATTCACTGGAATGAAACAGTTTGTAAAAATGACCAACTGCGCGAAACAAAAACAATTCATGTTACGTCACAGGTGGCTATTCCATATGCACTTTAAAACTTTGTCGATAACGCAGAGGTGCCACCTTGACCATTTTTTGTTGAAGATTTTTTTTTGTTGGTAAATAAATTTTGCTGGAGGTTCAATCACAGAACCTCCAAGTAAGCAAATTACCCGCGAAATGGTAGGTAAACAAGTTGTTAAGTCAGATACCTTCACAACAAAGCTCATAGCTTGAGGTCTGTTACCGTCATTAGAGTTTCTTCTGAAAATAATTGATTAATCGCCTTTTTGATTAATCGTTTATTGAATAAAATGATAAATCATATATTAAAACGGAACAAACTTAGGAGTTGCATCTTTGACATTTTGCCTATTCGCGATCAGGCAAGACATAAAAATTTTCTTAAATTTTTTTATTTTTTAATATTTTTTTTGTTTTTTTTTTCACATAAGAAAATGAGCAAATTAGTCAGTTTTTGATTAACCATTTTTGCAAATACTCGAGTAACGCTCGTTTTGATTACTCATAATTTTGATTAATCAAGTAATCGATTAACTGAAAATTTGATTAATCAACTTACTCGATTAATCGAATAAAGGCACAACCCTAATTAAAACACTTTTGCAGGATTAAGTTTTCCGATTTTGCCTACAAACAACTTTTAAGTATTCAGATTTGTTCTACCAGAAAATTGACTAATATTTGCGGTGTCTCAGAATTTGCAGCATACCAAATTTAATTATATCTCCGAAACTGTCTAAGATAAGGGACTTATTCACATCGCTTATTACAGTGATCATTAGTACCTTTCATTTTATAGCCATATTTATTAACAAATTTGGAGTCAACCTAGCTCCGAAGCCATTCTTTATTAACATGAGCATCTGTCCGAAACAAAATTTTCTGATAGAAGTTACTAACTACTTCAGAAGTAAATTTTTAAGCAGGTATGCGTCATACGGAAATCATTCAATAGAAATTACTGTAAACTAGTTGAGAATTACAGCGCAGTTGCAGCCTAGTGAACGAAATACTATACAACGCTGTCTTCAATTATAATGGTATATTTTATATCGATATTCTGAGATGGGGCATTTTTGAAAAAAATTCTGAAAATATTTTGAAATAGGGCGACCTTCCATTCAGCCCACGATATGTTGTATGAAGGTGGCAGACTTAATACATTTCTAAAATCTGAAGAACTAAAGTTTAGCGTTTTTTTTTAGATTCACTAGAGTCGTGTTCACTAAGTAGAGGTTTCACTGTATAAATCCAATAACAATCGTTAATCAAATCAAGGCAAATTGATTGTTATGGTAATGGCAGAGCGAATTCGGCAATATTCGCCTCTATTCGCTTGAAGTTTTTGTAATGTAGAATGTCATAGTGATAAAAAATTTGAAATGACAACCATCAATTGTTTTTTTATATTTCATAAAATTTTAATTGAGCTAATGGTGTCTAGAACAATAAATACGTGTTTGGACAACTCATGCGTGCATAAAATTTAGTTAAAACCATCGCCATCGTATCCTTTTGGTAAGTTGCGATAGTTTTTTGAAAATATATACCAAATACAATATTCAAAGTCAACCGTCAAATCTTTCTTTTTATGACATTCTACATTACACGGCGGGTTAAAAACGGGAAGAAGAGGAAGTCAGCTGTTCACTTAACATTACCATAAGAATGAATTTGCCTTGAATCAAATAAAGAAACTCAACTAACTGAAATTTAAATTTTTGCGTTGCTTTTGGTTTGATTTTACGATGCACAAGCTGTTGTTGTAAAATGTTGCGATACAAATGAGATTGCGTAATCTCTCTACATCTACTGTTAACACTTATCAGCGTTTTATATTTAAACTTTAATCATAGATACTAAACACTTTCGCATGCGAGTAAGCGCTGACGATTGCACCATCTCTCTATGGTTATCTTTGATTCAAATAGCATCGCAAACAACTGAAGCAGGGGTGTGGACTCGACTGTGGGTGAATTTAGAATAAAAATAGAAGAAGAAAGAATCTTGCAGTTATTTTGTTTTTGTTGGTAGATAATTTTGATTGTGAAATTGGAATTTAAAAATTCATAACCAATTCCCAGCCTGGCAAAGCTTTGTGGAATTTGAGATGCAGTTGTGTTGTAATAATACAAGAGGTGGCCATGGAAAGAACATTTTCTACTTCTCTGTTCTTCGTTACAGGTATGCAGCATTCCTTCGTACCGTTTTTCCCTGAACATAGTAAACTCCCTGAGGAAAAATAAGTTAGCCAGAAATACACCAAAATTGCTCAAAAAGATCAGATTCCCTTAATTTACTGAGGCGTTCATTGGCAGAATGTAGAAAATTCATTTAAATTTCCCTTCAGAAGGTGCTTCAGAAAGCGATCACACAAGATATTTTATCTTGCCATTACCAAATTACTGGCATAGAAGTAGAACTTAGATGACTGGTCGATCCGTAAAAATAGACCATACTCGAAGCGCTTCTAAAGGCACCCGAAGTCTTTGCAGGAATTTCTCTTTCTCAAGAAACTAAAGAACGATACTTCAAGTTTCCGAAGGACTAAACAGTGTGTGCCACTGCTGTTTAGGTAAAAGGCATTTACTTTTCTGAGTTCCACGTCGCCAATATTGTAATCGAGTTTAGGCAAAACACATCGAAGCAATTGGAAAAAAAAATCTAAAAAAAATTGCTTGTATATGAATTTAAGGCCATTGGATCCAAAGGCGCACCGGGAAGCATCAACTCCTTTGACAGCTTCTGTAGTTCCAGTGGGATACGATCCTCCACAGGGAACGCTAGACCCTCTAGTTTAACTGGCAAGTGCAATAGGTTAACCTTTTAATACTCCAACCGTATCTTAAATTGCTCAGCTGAGCAGACTTTGCTAACTACAATTTGATATGACCAAGAAGGTTGCACTGCTCATACCAAATCGTTCGTATAAGGAAGTTCCGTTCCGAGTTCTTATCCGCCGGGGAGTGTTTTCGTCTTAAAAACACAACAACAACCACATATAGGAATTGCGTGAACGATCGGATAGGCCTGTGAAATCTTGAGAGTTACATTTGAAAGTAGATCTTTCCTACCTCCCTCATTGTGCTTTGAAGCTCTATACTTCAATGAAGTCTTCACTTTGTACCTTATTTATATTTGAAACCAAACTAAATAAATTAAATAGTAGTAAGGGCCAGCACATTATTTGCAGTTAAAGACCTCTAATTAAACATAGCAATAAAATTTGCATTTTGCACACTTTAAAGTTGTTACTTTGTGGCATTGGTTGCATTTGCATTTATGTACAACATTTTAAAGCGGAAACTTTTACAAATTTTTGGGTGCATAAAAAGTTTGATTTTATTATTTGCATATGTAAATTTTTATCAGCAGCTTAGTCATCTAAAATATTTACAGTCTCGGGCAAAGTAAAAGTAGAAATTAGCCAAACCCGACACGCATGAAGAATGTCTCATCGGAAATTCCTTGTGATCAAGACCTTACTAAAAGCCCATTCGGTTTTCAAGGAAGCAACCCGACTTATTTTCTTAAATTGCTTGATCATGTACCAAGACTTATGTCGAATGTTATAACGGGGGAAGCCGGAACACTCGGCCCAAGTTTGGATCATAACAAATGCGTCTATGGTCATAATTAATTAATAACCTCGCCACTTCTCATAGTAATTACTGAGAGCAAATTAGAAACATTCACTTAAGTCCGACACACAATTTTAAAGAGCTTTTACTCTAATTTAGCGTAATGAAATTCACATTTTATGATTTACAATGTCAATACCACAAGACAAATTAACACAAATTCTTTTCATACTTTTCACATATGAATATGTATATACTATGTACATATGTATGCACTTGAGCAGGGTACATATTTACATATACTTTTAAATAACGCTCATTTTGCCTACGTCTTTTTGTGCTTTTCACCATCAAGTGCCGTCTTAAGTTAAGTAGGGCGAAGCGAGCGAGTATGCTAATAGCCTAAACATACATACATACATACATATGTATGTACATCATTAAGTATGTAATTATAATTAGCGTTGTGCTAAGGCATTCTCCTGAATTGGCCCTGAATGCTAACACTTTCGCTTAAAATTCTTTAATAAATTCATTACATTGTAATTAAAAGGGTGTGTATTAAGGGTCATTTGAGGTGAGTCCCTAAAACAATCCAATTAAGTGTTTTGATATGTGGCTAGTATGTGAAGCAAGGAAATTATTTAATTAATTTAAACGACCCAATTAGACTGTTTGTTTAAATAATGAGCAACTTTTACGTACACAATTCAAATTTCAAATGTAAATGAAGCATTTAGTTAAGTGTGAAAAGGTGTGTCTTTTGTTAATCATTTATCACTTTTACGATTCTGCAATCAAATTACTAAGACAGACATTTAAGTTGTTATATAAAATGGGACTGTTTAAAGCATTTAAGTATCTACATTTCTATCGGTTTGTTACTTGTTGTAATGTTTTTTTTTCATTTTGACATTGACATTTTTCTGTTCATTTAATCGTGCGTAAGATCAATTTGTTTACGCTAAATATGAATATGGATAGCAATAAAAAAATTGACTTATTTATGCGAAATTGTATTTACATATACATACATATGTATATCGGTGTAAACATGTATGCGGCTTAGAATTTTCTAAATATAAAAACAGCACACATGACCCACAGCGGTTATTAATGAGATATAAAAATATTTTTAAATGATGTCATTGTTGTTTTTTTTTTCTTCTGCATTGGCTGTCTGAGTCAGTGGCGACAGTAAAGTTTGCTTTTGTATGAATTACAAATGGATTACTATATACAAAATATACGTCATCGATAGATTTGCCTATTTCTCACAATTGTATTGTTAATATCATTCATTTGACAATGATCTCACGCTACTTTTGACTCATCTAGCCAAATGTAGCACTACTTGGAGATCGTCACAGGAAATGCTTTGCCGTTATCATAATATTCATGCATGGAATTAGAGGTGGTGGAGGTGAGGGACCAAATAGGATTAAACTGATTTTCTATAGCTGGGGTACTGAGAATAACATAAAAATAATAAAAACAAATTTATTTAAAAAAAAAGAAAATTATAAACTCAACATTAAAACAAGTTAGGAAAGCGCTATAAAATCACAGAACAAATTTATTTTTCTAGAGGGTTCCAGTGTATTTACCAACAAGCTCTTATTACCACCCTGTCCAAATTTAAATTTGTTTTTATCTTGAAGAACTTTTGTGCGCATTTGAGTGAATAGAACGAAGAATTCTCGAATAGAGATAGAAATTCCTGCTGCAATCCAATCGAGAAAGTATGCTAAATATCCAACAATATGCGAACCAAAAAAAAAAACAGAAACCCAAATGGGAGCAAAGCAAATGAAGCGCCAAACTAGCAAATAAATAACTTGTGAAACATGTGGAAATGGTATGCAGTATCGCATGTATTGTGAATTTATTTACTTTTTGTTTTGGAAGTCCAATTACATAGTGGAATAAACAAATCGCACGGACGTGTAAAGTCGAATAATAAATTTCAAATGATGACGCCACAACGCAGCTACTAAAGAAGCAACAACTTTTGATACGCTTTGTTAGCGGCTTTTGCTGATATGCTAATTTCATGTAAATAAGTATTTCCAAATAGTGCGCATAAATATTTATGCACAAGCCGTTAGGTTAACGGAAAATGGACTTTATATGCATGTATGTATGTATGTGTGTGTAAGTGTGTGCGTATTGTGTAATCGCTCTGTGCTCTTATCTTATCAGCTCGCTTTTTAATGCGCAAAGGTGCCGCACATAGTTTTTCGTATTTCTTATTCTCTTGCACTTTAGAGCGTATTTCTTTTTACTAGGGTGGGTTGTAAAAAATTAATAATAATTCCAAAGACTTTTTAATTTAAAAAATAATACTTATGTATCTCTACACATATAGGGATCATTATTAAGCTAATAGAAGTCAAATGGACCGTTTTTAGAGTTTTTGTCTGTCTGTCTATATGTTTGGGAGACCATCACTCAAACACTGCTGAATGGAATTGAATACAACTTTCATCGCTATATTACTATATCTTTAACTTTAAATCGAAGATATTACTTATTGCGATAGCTTTCGATAACAGTTTCGCGGATATCAACCGTTATTTGGACCAAGGGGACCAAAAATGGGTTTAGTGCAATATGGGTATCGAACGAAAGGTAATACGGAGTGCTGCAATTAGCGATGTAATTAAGTTCAATATCTTATCTGGTATGGGATATAATGATTAAAATCGGACTCAGTCTATTTTTAGCTTTGATAAGCAGAGAAGCAAGCGGGGCTTGCTAGTAAAAATTGCTTTTTTTTTCAACTTTATAAAGAATAAATATTCGATGTTGAGCGAGACATTTTTCAAATGAAAGTACAATTTCTAGTCCCATGCTAAAACAATCTTTAATCCACCCTAGTGCTGACGTTGGCTGTTGTTTTCAGATAAAGCTCAATTGACTTTTGTTGTAACTCTCTTGCCAGCAAAGACAAAACATATGCTGCACTTTTTTTCTTTCATATATACATACAGTGTACGACAAAACTAAAGCACAAAACTTCCCATACCACCACAACCAGAGAATAAACTTTCCAACAAATAGTAATGGCAAATCTTTTTATTGTGTTTCGAAGAGGACACATTGGTTGTTATGCAAAAAAAAAATTATACAATAAACTTCATTCTAAACTTAAATATTAACTCAAACATAAAAGTAGTATTAAATATGCCGCGACAAAACTAAAGCACATTGGTATATAATTGTAAAGAAAAGTTGGTTCTTCTAATATTTCGTAGCGAAGCCCTTGTTTTTCAATACCGCTGCACATCTTCGTGGCATAGACTCAATCAAATTATTTAAAACGTCTACGGAAGTGCTTTCCTAAGCTCGTTCTACCTGATCAAACAGGGAGTCCTTGTTTTTGCAGTTTTCGCATTCTATTTTCTGATCTACAATCTCCCACAGATTCTTTATGGGGCTTAGATCGAGTGATTGTGCAGGCCACTGCAATACCTCTATTTTATTGTCCAAAAACCATTCCTGGACACACCTCGCCGTATGTTTAGGATCGTTGTCTTGTTGGTAGATCCACTTCAATGGCATTTCCTCCTCAGTGTTGGGCAGCATAATGGTCTGGAGAATGCCTTTGTACACAAATCTGTCCATTGTGCCATTAATTCCATGATTTGGACCCAATCCGTAGCCTGAAAAACACCCCCAGGCCATTACGCTTCCTCCACCATACTTTACAGTACCTTTAAAGTAACGTGGGTTTAGACGATGCCCTTTAGGTCTGCGTACAAGCTTCACTCCATCAGAATTTTTGATGTTAAACTTGTATTCGTCAGAAAAAAGGACAGTTCGCCACTTACTGATGGTACAATTGATGTGGACCATGGGCTGAAGCTGCTACGCAGGCCAAAAGGGCAGCGTTTAAATCCACTCTATTTCAAAGGCACCGTAAAGCATGGTGAAGGCAACGTTATGGCCTGGGGGTGTTTTTCAGGCTACGGATTGGGTCCAAATCATAGAATTAATGGCACAATGGACAGATTTGTGTACAAAGGCATTCTCCAGACCATTATGCTGCCCAACGCTGAGGAGAAAATGCCACTAAGTTGGATATACCAGCTGGACAATTATCCTAAACATACGGCGAGGTGCGTCCAGGAATGGTTTGTGGACAATAAAATAGAGGTAATGCGGTGGCCTGCCTAGTCTCCAGATCTTAACCCCATAGAAACTCTATGCGAGATTGTAGATCGGAAAATAAATAGCGAATTTTGCATTAACAAGGACTCCCTGTATGTTCAAGTTACACAGGCATGGAAGAGCTTTTTCACAGAAGTTTTCCACGAACTTATTGAGTCTATGCCACGAGGATGTGCAACAGCATTGAAAAATAACGGATATTCTACTAAATATTTTAAGTTAGAACTTTCTTTTTCCAATTAGATATCTTGTGCTTTAGTTTTGTCGCACTATATTTGAGATTACTTTTACATTTTGAACTAATATTTCTGTTCAACTTGAAGTTTTGTGTTATTTATTTTGTTAACACAACAACATGTATATCCACTTGTAAATAGCATAGAAAAAACTTGAATTTATAAACGCTTGCAAATTTAGTTTCGCTACGAGGCAGTATGAGAAATTTCGTGCTTTAGTTTTGTCGCACACTGTACGTACTTATGTATATACATAGTTAATATTTCACAA